>CACRXP010000232.1:402604-439855 GCA_902702965.1 Spirometra erinaceieuropaei
TTAGCACTGTCGATGCTGGTCTGCGACTTCGTATTCTTCAAGCCTGAGAATCTGTTTTTTTTTTTACAGTTAGTCGCCACTAAATACCATCCCAGTATCCGCCACCCCCGGACGCGCAGTGTAGTTAGAATCTAGACTACCAGGTGTTCCTATCTTCTCGCTAACCCTTCTTCTCTCATTTTCCCATGCAACTTTTAGACCTGTAAGCCAAGTTTTTTCCCCCCAGCTCCAATTCTTCCTGATTGTCTGTGAGCTAAGCTTTATGTTCTGCTCCGCGCCCTAAGCACGCAGGTATTGCAACCTCTCCGGTGCATCCTTTCACGGCGTCTCTTTTTCTCTCAATGACTGCGACCAAAGCGCTAACCCCCAGACACTCCTGACGCACTGTGCAGGGCTCCTCTTGTTCAGCTGTAACGAGTCACAGCTGTGCACATGAATGTTTGCCTCCCCACGCGTATCGGAACAGTCTGTTTTCCTGTCTGTGTGCCTTTATTATCATGCCAACCGACCCTGACCCTAAGCCAACCAATTACATGTCCTACACTCGGCTATAAATTCCCTCATGCAGACAAGAACATGTGACACTCGCGTAAACAATACACCGCGGCTTACGCTCTCTGAGAACTGACGCTTAGCTCTAACACAAGCAAACAGCTAACCCACGGTAATCTGTCCTGCGTGCAGAATATACAAGTTTCCACACCTCCCTGACTTCTGACGTTAGACGGAACGAAATTATTGTGGGTGGTTACAGTTGACCTTACAGCCTTGACCGCCACAAACTGGTGACCACGACGTGATCTAAGCGCAACCTCAGATGTGACTGAACTCAACTGTCACAAATTTCCTACTCGACTTCATTTTGATGTTTTGTCTGCATCACTCATCTTGTCCACGGATAGGAAAACGCGGTTGCCGACCCCGTCGCGAATCAAGACAGATATTATCAACAAAACTCAGCAATACAAGTCCAGGTCAAACCTCAATCAAACTGTGTAGAGTAGACCCCCAAATGTTTTGCCATCTGAACGTCTCTCTCTTATCCGGGACATTATTACGCCGATTACCAACAAAATGATCATTCGTGAGTTACTTGCGTACATTCATCATGCCCCTGAAACTTCAAATTTTCGGCACTCCATTCTATTCCACCTTTTGTGTTTGGACAACAGTGAGCCAATTTCACTGACGCATTCGTCTGACTCACATTGTCCGACACACATTGTCGAGACCACGCCAGCACATCCATGCCTGATGCCACAACTGAACCTCTCTACAGATCGCATCAGCACCATCGTACGTGGTCCGAGCTACTCCTATCATCATCGACACGCGCTCCTAAACCCGCATGTGCACTGGATCAATTCATTCATTTCATCGTCTACCTCACGACATCGTCACTTCGTCCATTGTCTGGCGAGGAGCTGTTGCGGGCAGCCATCAGTCTGGCGTCATTTTCCAAGGCCTAACTGCCTCAAGGTCATTCACACCTTATAGCGAGCCCTTCCGAACGCGCCGATCTGAAGCCACTCGACCGACTTCAGCCCGAACCCGCCTGCGTCCACACAGTCTCGGCTGCCCATGCGGCCACTTGAACGCACCTCCCCCCTGCAACCACAACCTAAGCCACTCGGACATCACTCTTCGGCAAATGCAACACACACGGATTGGAGACCACCTGAGCCCCGACGAGCCTACAAAAAGCGGCTGCCACCACTCTCTCGGGAACTCTCAGGCATGACGAGACGCGGTCAACACCAATCTTGGCTTCGCCAGCGGCCACTGCCGCCGGAGGGGACAACCCCGCGCCCTACATACAATAATCTGGCAAATGCCGTCTTCTCCTTGCAACTTGGGGTTTGGCAAGGCTCGTTAAACGCTTGAAATCGCTGAGCAATTCGTGAATAAGCTTCACACTCCGACAAAACGCAACTTACAAATAAGTGGCCTTCGCCAAAACACTAATAGGGATTGGCAGGGGCATTTTTTCCAACGAACGAAACTTGTTGGATGGTAAACACAAGTGTCTAGCGTGAGTCCAAACATCTTAATTTATTCACTTGGCTCATATGTGAAAAAATGAGCTAAGCAGGTGGACATTAATGTTGTTAGAAATCGTTTTTGAAAAAGATATTCGAGGTACACTATGGAGGTCAGCCGACGGTTCGATGTTTGAGCGAACTTATCCCAAATATGCTGAATTTGTATTGACATGAAGTTTTTTTATATAGCATCCGTGTCTTGCCACCAATTGGAGAATTATAACATAAACGGAAAAGGAAACCGCGGACATGCTGTCTTCGGTCTACTGGTGACAATTCTATTTTTAAAAATCCTTCGTTTCCGACAGTGGTTATAGCTTTTGTGTTTGTCTGCCTCCTGGAAATGTGAATAAACGTGGCGTGCTTTGCATCCGGAGTGGAATGTCAGAATAGACACCGTCCATCTAGCACGACTGTCTAAAATGCGTTCTACAGCAGATCGTAAAAGCATTTACGGACATATTTGGTCCTTCAGTGAACGTTTTCTTGGCAGTACACTGCATGGTGCATGCTTATTGATTAACCTATAAACGATTCCCCGGACTTCGAAGGAAGTGAACACATTAACGCCTTACGAATATTAAAATGTTTATCATATGGTTTAGGCTGTACCTGTTCGGTCTCTACATTGCATGTAAGCCACAAATAAGCCCCTCATAAACTCTAGAAGTCTTGATACACCATTTCCCAGTTACACCTAAAACATTTATCGCGCTAGGGGATCCATGTATTTAAACAAAACGCAGCTTGCTGGAATTTCCTCCTCGTTTTGAATCATGATTTTCCACGACTTTGCAAATTAAATTTCCTAAAAGTAGGCAATGGTGCCTTCTGGATAAGAAAGTCGTTTTGTACATTTTGCCTCACCACATTTACGCGGTTAAAAAGCCGTTCCTCAAGTCCGCGAAAGCCTTTTGTTTAAGCACCGCTCACTTGCTTAATGTTTCTTTAAGCAAGAGGTGTTCAGGGACTCAGGTATAGCCCACGACGGGTTGCAGTATAACTAGTCGCCCTAGTACGGAAAAATGTCGATTTTCTGGAAAGGGTATGGTTTGCACCCGGGATAGGCCTAATAATATACAAGACTCGCTACTGCATTTTATTAAGTAGGTGTTCGATTACATCTTTGTTCGTGCTCCACGTGCTACACCTCGCAATCAACAGCCCGGAGAAGCAGGCGCTGCAGGAATGTCTATATAGACTCATTATTCTGGTCATCACCCCGGCCGTGTCAGATGTCATGCTAAAGTTTTGTCCGCAATCATCAGCATCTCTACGGCACCCTACCACCCGCATTCCACCGCCCACATAGTTTTTGGATCCCGGTAGTCTTTATCAGTCCTTCGTGGCTACCCCCTGTACATGGGTCAGTTAGGTCTAAGTCTACCTTACAAACATATCAGAGGCAGGGTATTTCGAAATTACTTCATAAGCACGAAAATTCCTACAACTGAGAGAATCGGCCGCTGTGTACCATCGTCCGGGTGTCGCACGGGGTACACTGCCGTGATGTGGGATAGGAATGTTTCCCACGCTTGTTTTAGGCAATTAGTGTTAAGCCCAAACCATAGACGATATTGTATCTAGCCAATGTGGGCTCAGATAACTCGGCCTGACATAAGACCTCCTTCATGTAATTTTATTTTCAGGTGTCTCCAATACGCTTCAATTGCGTTGATATGCCTGCCTGTAATTGCATCCACAAAATATCTACCGTGGTTTACAGTATAATGCTCATATCCCTCAGACGGCAGACGTGAGTGGCCTGTCCACTCATCCGTCACAATAACACTCCCTTCGCCACCCACTTTGTTAATATCAGTCCGAGGGCTTTCCAGGATTCGTTGTTGACTTGCTCGACCAGTCCTCTCTTCCGCTTCGTATCGTACATTCCGAGCAGCCAGAATTGTCCTTTTTGCCTATAGATATTGCATTTTCGACGAATCACCCGAGTTCACCAATCTGCACTTCTATTTCTAGGCTACCAAGGAGTCTGGTTTGGCTAAGGGGGGTTGCGGAACACACATTTCGGCATATGCCGTGCCACTCCACTGTCGTTACGTGGCAGACTCCCACTTCTCTTTGGTAGATTTTCAAAACCTAATTGATAGTTAAGTGGCTGGCTATAAATACTGAACCCGTTCGCAGTGCCTTCGTATTGCTGCAGACGAAGCCGCCTGTGTGTTTCCTAAGAATTTGCTGCCGCATTGTTCACTGACATTCACATTTCAGACTTCTCGGCAGAAGTCCTTGGCCTTGGCAGTACTGTGCCAACTTAATGGGGTTTAGTACTTCCATTATCACATCAGTCTCCGTTGGAATTTCCTTCTGGGGTCACTTACGTTTTACAGCTTTTTCAGCTGGCGATCTGAGTTTAAAAAGGGATTTACTATGCGGTTTATCGCTATTTTCTACTATTCAGGCTAGTAACTGCTTACGGATTTTTATGTTTACATCTAAATGGGCAAAGTGCTTTACTGTGCGTATACATTTCACTTGTGCGTTTGCTTTCCCACTGCAGTCTTCGTTACAAACCATGCGTTATTTCCAATACATACGACCATGTACTAGCATGCGAGCCATGTCTCTTTATATTACTAGACTTGACTTTCCCTTTTATTCTTTTCTACTGCCATTCAGCCTACCTTGTTTGCCTCTCTTATTGTTCTTCGTTTTGCATTTTCGTAAATTCCTATCAATTGATGCGGCTCCTGGTATTTGCCAAGATCTCCGTTTTTTGCACTTTCGACTAACGTCTGCGGCCAATTACCATTGGTTGCTTACTCCATTGGGACCCGACCTTTAGTTAGTTAGGCAACGGCGGTTTATTCAGTTGCCCGAAACTCTCTGACAACCTTTCGTTGGTTTTTCAAGTTTGTGTGCCTGCCTACCGTTTACTTTCTAAGCGCATTAGACGGCTTTCGATGCACTTTTACTTTTTTTCTCATTTCATTTTCTCGATTTGCTTTTGCGTACATCCGAAGGCCCACCCGTATAATCCCGACTACCGCCATTCCCGTTAGACAGGCTCCTCAGGTTATCTGTTTCTTACCCGGGGTACAAACCATACCTTCGCCGATTTCCTTCTCAAGTGTCCGATTTTTCGTTGATAACCCCACTCCAGATAGTATCCGGTTTGGGACCTTAGCATCCCGTCAGGTTAGTAAAAAAAATTAGCAACGGGGGGGGGGGAAAGTACTGCAGCTGGTCACTTCACTTTTCGTTACTATGTTTCGTCAGTTTTGCGAGACACTGGCTACTTTGCGGTTTCAAATTCGCAAACTCGTATGTACCTACTTTTCCTTGACTTGGCGCTCGAGAATTTGAAAAAGCGGTTTAAAATTACCGCGTATAAGTCACAGGCGTCCTCAGTATATGCATGAACAGGAATAATGCATGTGATTTTCGGGTGCTAACCGAGCGCTTTAGCGGAAGGTGAAGACTAATCCCACAATTGCCTGGTGTACAAACTCAGATTTATTTTTTTCCATTCGTCACGGGCAGCAGCCTTTGGGCCAGATACCGCGCTGTCCACTTCAAGGAGAGAGAGAAAGATGAAGTTGGAGTGGCCTCATCAGCCTACCCTATTCCATAAGACCTGAAACCCCAGAACAAACCTGTTTATTCTGCACCCCAGCCTTGTCTATTGTTTCTTTTTTGTTTCCATAGCAGAAGATACACCGAGTCACCGCCGTTGACAAAGTTTCAAGTAATGGAAAATCCCGGGGATAAACAAGAAAAGGTAAGTAGGTCAGTCCCTTGTGCGCCACGCCCTAATTTCCGTGCAAAAGACCCGTACTCGTCAGTTTTGCCGTGTCTTACCGGAAGATCAATAATAAGGGCACTTCACTTTTAGAACGCAGTATGTGGGACAAGAGATCGACTTTAATAAGCACGCCTACATTTCCGTTAGCCAACGTTGCCAAATCAAAAGGCGCTGAGAATGTGCTGACGTCTCGCAGTGTATTTCGTAAGCGAAGAACAAAACAAATCGGGATTTCTTCTCGCGGCTGCTTTAAGCCTGGGTAACTGACATGTCGCTGTCACCTTTGAATTCTTCCATGGAGAATGTGATTCGAAAGTAGACCTCCAGATTTTTCTACTATTCGCAAATACATGCGCCTGCCACCTTGATGGCAGTGCGGGACTAGGTCTCACTTGTGATCCAATGCACTCAGAATTCGGTCAAATACAGTGCCGGCGCGGATCCCACGGCGTAAGAAGTCTAGTTGCATGGTTGTTTAACTTCGTCGAGAGATGAGAGCAGCCTCGTGTTTTTAATTGCCGAGGAGACAGTTCATGTTTATTAAGACGAGCCTATTTATTTACAAAACCTCTTGTTTACATTCACGCTTTCTTACATATACAGTTAAAACTGACGCGGCGGCAGTAAGGGATCTTTATTTTGCACTTTTTAAATACATTCGCTGACTAGCCATTCAGTAGTACGAGGCAAGCCAAACCTGGGCTGCCTATAAGAAGTTGACTAATTATTTCATCATATCCACCAATGAATATGTTTCGCATTTTGTTCGAGTTATGACCCCTATGTACATATGCGTGGCATTGAAAAATGGGATTGCATTCATGTGCCAGAAACCACGCACTGAACTTCGGGGGATCCTTGAATGAGCCTAGCCGCCTAGCAACCGCGTCATGCAACGGCAGAAAATGGACGAAACGTATGCCTGTACTTTTAGCTAGAATGTGCGCTTGGAGTGTGGCAAATCAATCTCAATGCATTCAGTCCCTTCATAGGTGTTTACATAGGCTAAACTAGAAGACGAATTAATCCTTTTTTATGCAAGTGATGGCTAATGCAGACAAACTAGTTCGCATGTTTGTCAAAAGGTCTGGTGAGCCTATAAGATGATCAGTCAGGAAGGACAAACGGCAAATTTGTTTGACCTGTACAGTTCTGGACGTTAAAATCGATCATCCTAGGCTTATTTAGCACTCGCGCACTCTTCAAGATAGTCTATTGAGCAATTTATAAGTAGTAAAAGAGAGAATCCTACTATAGTACTGCGCACAAGGCTTAACAAGTTTCAGATTTCGCGGTGCGTTGTCCTTGTCAGAGTTGGCCGGGATTTCGTCACATGCGCAATTATCTTCATGAAGGTCTCTTGACTAAGCCAGACCATGTATTAATGACGTAGCTGCGACAGCGGCACAATATACGCCGAACCATGCACTTGAACCATGGGCATGAGTCTTCAATCGGGCTTACAGTGAAGAGGGATTGATTGGGGTTGAGACATGAATTGGCATGTAGAACAATTCCAATTTAATTAATACACTAACCGGTATACTGGCCTTAGATAGAGAATCTTGCCAAAACCAGCGGCAGTTACGCTGAATTGGCGTTCGAATTTTTCCACTTTTCATGCCTGCAGTGTCCAACTCATATGGCTCTCCTCAAGTCTAGCATTTATAAGCGTACAATATTTATTTACTCCAAAGTCCATCAGGCCATTCGGCTCTTCCCACGGTTTCCAAACTGCTTGGGTTGCATGTGTTCTGAAAACTATTTCTCCTCTTCCTGACACACAACTTGTTAGAATTTACCAAAAACACTCAACATGCTTTGAAACAGCCCTAAGGAACTCACTTAAACGCATATGCAAGTGAGCGTTTGAGAAGGATGACCACCGGATTTTCCCCATGCGACTTGTTCTCTGCTCTAAAATAGGAACTCCCCAGAAGGTAGTCCAAAGACGGACGAAAATATGTCTCACCTGTCTGCTGCATTCAGTGCTTGGCGCCAATCTTCATTTTTTCCCCAAAACACTCGGATTCTTAACACCATCTAGGATGAACAAGGGACCGGCCCAACTCATTGTACTGTAAAAGATAGTCAGCCCCGTGCCCTAAATTATCCATTGGTGAAGAAAGGAATCCAAAAGCCTGCCACGTGGCACACTTTTCATTAGTGTAATATTATGCCGTTGCCAAGCCGTAGCCTACACGTGAGTTTTCAACCTTTAGCCAAGCCTAAGTTCAGACCAGGCATTTCGAATAATTTATCGAATTCACGAATCTGGATAAGTTCTTTAGAAATGCTGCCGCCTGCACCACAGCCTATGGTAGTCGCTTTCTTTCCCACTGATTTTGCCGAAGATTGAATGCAGTCAGTAAGGTCGCGTTTAATTGGACCAGAAGCATTTGGGCCAAGCCCCGCTATTGGCTGTCTGGCCTGCAGCTATGGCAACGAACGGCACAAACCTAGGCCCTGACGGTATTGTCGACAGCCCTGTGATTCTTACGGAGGCCGACACTGAGGTCAGTTAATTTGAGCAGACAAAGTGACATTTGGTCGTCCCTTGTCTGTCGTAAAAAATTTCGGAAGCCGAACTGCCAAAAAATGATCGTTTTCGCAACATGCCACTGAGAGAACTCGAAACAGCGCCGCTGGCACGAATGTGGCGTAGGCTCTCTTCGTCCGCTCGTCGTACTACGCTGGATGATGAGAAAAACCAGCCTGTCGAACGGGTCTTCAGCAGTCCCTCGTCACCACCACCGCCGCCGCCGCCGCCACGTCCTCCTAAGCAGTGGCCGAAGAGAAATAGGAAGTCCACCTCCTTCAACTACGCCAATTTCTCGCCGCCTACCGAGGACGCACACTCAGGCGGCTTTGCCCCCACCACGACTGACAACGCACGTACTGTAAAGTTTTGCGAAGCTGTCATTCCCAATCTCTCCAAGATGCCCATCAAAGCCCCAGAGGCACTTGATCTGCGCTGCCGGCCAGTTACTCGATCGCCCTCTGCCCCACAGCTCTACAACCTCCAGTTAGTCGTAAGCCAGATGAAGTTTTTTTTCCTCTGCTTATCCTACTGCCGCCGCCGTCATAGTCATTAGGAAGTGAGTGTTAGATGAAGTGATAGATACCTCCCTCTTTGTTCGCATCTATCTCCCTCCCCCCGAATTGCCCGACTTTGTTCTTCCCTTCCCCCTAAAAAGGCAGCAGTAGCAAGCGGCCTGACACCAGTGGTGAACCGGATCCATTCAATGCTTCCTTCTCCAAGGGGTGGGAAGACGCGCCTCTCGGGCGGTCTGCTAGATCAGGCAGTCCTGCTGGAGGACAGCGAAGACGACCAGCCCCTTGGCAACAGTGCCCTGCACTTACGTGAGTCTCGTCGACTACGAGGACGAGGCTCTGCGGTCACCCCCTCCAGGCCAGAATTGCAGGCGGGAGTGACTAAGGATGCGGAGGTGGAGATGACTTTCAACAGTCTTGACACGCCCACTGTTGGTTTCAAGCCTAGCACGAAGGCTGCATGGTTGAATGCCGACTACACAACAGCCTGGGTAAAGCTACATCTGTCAAGAGCACTCGTCCGGCTCTGGCGCAGTTTCAGTCGCTTTTATAGCCTAATCCTCCAGCCTCGCTAACGCCCTTTACACCTTTAGCCGCTCGACAGAGCAGACTTTTACACTAATCTTTGACGACTAGAGTGATTTTTATGTTTCTTCTAGAAGCTTAACATGATTGGGGGCCACCAGTTGGTTTGACAGGCTTTCGTGAGTTAGATGTATGTAAATGTCCCGAATTTGAAGCCCGCACTACGCAAAGACACCTTACGAGTACGATCGCTTCCTCATCGTCAGATTCCGACCTATGCTGTAGACACCATATTCTGTTGGTGTCCTTGCAGTACAGCCAAGGACACAGATGAGCAGCCGTTCAGTGTCTTTGCTAAACACTTATTAACCATCTATTTTGTTTTCGGAAGGAAAAATGCCGTGTCTTGTGAGCCAGTTTCCAGAGGTACATTTTTCGAGATAAGAACACGTTTCTTACCCCTGCGGTTCGGAGGCCAACTAGGATGTAGTCTAACCGACACCGATCTTTATTTAGGACACACAAAAATCAAGAACCTCTAGAATTAACTTTATAAAAGTCTCCATAGTCATGGTTTAAAAAATTTATATAATTCTCGCATCACTCACGCAAAGGAAACAATTTGCTCATCATTTAGGACGCCTAGCTTTGGACTAACTCTTACAGTTCCCATTCTGCGTTTCAGATGTTACGTTTTAGAATGTTATCCACTATTTTTGAGCAGAGAGAGGAGATCAACTGGAAGATTAGAAACGCCGGCCGCACTCGGGAATAAAGACCACCTCCGTACTACAAGTGGTCCTACGCTAAATTCCAGAGGTGGGACACCCATTCCCGCGTCCTAGCTTTTATCCTAACCCCCGTAATCCTAACATGAACCTTCATAAGCCTAACCCCCCGATCCTAGTCCCTCCCCTGGAATTTAGCGCAGAGCCACCTGTAGTACGGAAGGTCTATATTTCCATGCCCTACCGAATGGCACAGTATGTGGGGAAGTCTCGTCAGTGTATATGCTTTTGGATCTGCGACACTTTTAAATGGATTTCAGGGCCGTTTTTAGTTTTACCTTTACTACGCCAGGTCGACCATTGCACTATTGCGCAGGAGAAGTATGTATTTGTTTACAGAAGTCAACACAATTACTGAAGTTCATAAACAAGTCGCAGTCCTGGAAATAAACCACTTAAGACGAACGATGACCAAGTCTGCCATCCCTTATCTAACACATTTTGCTGGCGAGTTGGAATTGGTATTGTCCACTCAAAAAACCCTGGTCCTTCATAGTGCATAATTACAGTTTCTTCCTCTACTTTCATTGAGCCAACCGCATCAATTTTTTTGAACCCTTCTGCTCAATTAGGCTTAACTTTATTTGTGAAATAGATGAATGATGTGTTAAGTAACTACCTCCTGACCCATTTTTCGCATTACGAGAGACACACAAAGTTTTTCCGGTTTTTTCTTGGACAATAAGTCGTGGTGATGGTGAAAATGCACCATCTCAAAGACGCTAACTAATTATAATTTTCAGCATTTGATAATTACCACATGCAAGGCATGGTTACCTCAAGTTAGCGATTTCAGATCTTAGAATTAGTAAGTGGAAACAGAAAAAACCCGAGGCAATTCATGGTCTGTTTGTTAGAAAACGAACCTGCTTCATATGCTTTAATATTTTTGGCAGCTCAATTGTCGTAAAGACGGAGTTTACTCCTTCAGCTTCGGTGTGACTTGAGATTTAGGATCTGTAGCCTGTCTGCAGTCTTCGATTCTCTTTGAAGACGCGTCTTTCACGCCACTGAGTGGCGATTCGATCAAGAGTATAGCGCTCGAACACTTTAATATATGTAATTCTATCCTATCATTTTAATTGAAGTCTACGGAACGAAGACCCACATATATTGGAAATTTTGCATTAGAATCACCTTGGCGTCCGCACTTTATGTGGAATCTCTCAAAAACGCCAATTACCAAAACGAAAATTGTGTTAAAGAAAAGTGACGTAACATAATTCTGTTCACTACGCTTGACAGAAAGTTTGAAAACGTAATTAGGAAGGCGAAACTCTCTCACCACTTCCCTACCAAAAAGATTATTAAGATAAACAGTGCTGTCAAATGTTCCTGTCTACAGTCCTCTTGGCCATTCTTCACAAAAGTAACATACATAAAACAGTGAGTTTCGATGCGGGTATTTGTGTTCCCATTTTGTGGTGCTTTCCCTTTGTCAGGTGGTATTTAACGATGCTTCCACCCTCTCACATTTGCCTCAATACTTGATTTTCCACAGAACGAGGGCGCGGAAGTATCCCCTGACAGAATGTTGGGCCGCCAGGCCCCCCTCGACCTATCTCATTCCCGCAGCAAGAATATGAACTACCTCCTCACGGCTCCGCGAGTTCGTCCTTCTCTCTCAGATCAACGATCCGCGTTGCAGGTGCCGCCGCTCCTCTTAGTTAACGGCCGAGCGGACATCGAACCAAACACGGTTCCAGCCTCTCCTCAACCTGTTGTGCAGACCAATTCCGCCCACTCCAACGACCTTGACGATTCCGTCTCCCAGCCTGTCGTCTCACGCCATGTTACCACTGCTAGTCAATCACCCTTCCCGGAAAAAACACGCCCACCAGTACTCCCCTTGGCTCCCCTTGCCGGCACTATCGACGGTGCCGGTGACGACCGGGGTCGGTCACGCCGACCCGCCGCCACCACCGCGACTGCCGCCCCCCAGGTCACTGTACTTGATAGTTACTTGCCGGAGAGACGCCAACCGGTTGCTCCGAGGGCTTTCATTCCATTGTCGGCTGTACCGCAGGGCATGCTAGGTAGTATAACCGGCGAGGCGTCGGCGCAATCGAGGCTCAACTCCCTCGTGGAACCGGCAGGGGCACCAGGCGGTAGAGCTTACTCTCTCGGTGGTCTTAGCACAGTGAGCGCGCGCACCATGATCCCTGGCTCGGTGATCACCTTCCAGGATATCAAGTACGTGGTAACTACCAAGAAAACAGCCTGCAGCAAACCAGTCACCAAGACGGTGCTGAATGGCGTGAGGTAGGTTATGCGCTGTCTATACGCCCGGACGCTGGTGTCCCGTATTAACGAATTCCATCGAAAAAAGTGATTATTGATAAAATAATTTTATTGGTTGATAATTTTTCTTTAATAGGTAGGTAGGCATCAGACAGCCAAACACAGTACGCAGGAGGTGCCTTAGACCCCTGGACCAGTTCTTAACGAATCAAAAGGAGGTGGGACACGTGACTAGGGACTCCCCCCTTTAATGCAGGTGGCGTAGCGCCAAATTTCAGGGTGAGTATGGTTGGGATTATGGTTTGCGTTAGGATTAGTGTTAAGGTTTTAGGACACGGAGATTTAGCACAAGGCCCCCTGTATAATGGGGGAGTTCCTATTGCCGTGTCTTGCCGAAAAGAGTGACACATTGGTTATAAAATGCAAAAGGATAAGAGAAAATTTCATCAGCATACCAGAGTGTAAAATACAAACAGTCATAGTAGATAGAATATTCCTTTGCGCGTCCTGTTAATAGTTGGTTACATCCGATCACAGCAGGCAAGAGTCGTTTAAGCTACATTGCCAAGTTCCCGAAAGAACGAAACTATTTGGAAGAGTTTAGAGAAGCACTGTCTTAGAAAATCGATGCAAACCTTAATAAGCGGACTGGAACGTAGCCCAAGTAGTCCCTTCAGACTTAGGTTTTAGGACGACTTTTCTTAATGCAACTGACGACAAAACTGTCAACGTATTTCTCAGAAAAGTTGTTGTGCGGTGGTGCAGGGTAGCCAAAAAAGTTTCAAAATTTTCAACAGAAACGTTCTCTAATCACTATGGATAAATGTAGGGGAAAAGTTAAAAAAAATTTCGTTGCTGTTATGGTGATAAGTCCAGTTGTAGTTTCTGTATTTCTCGTTTCACTGCGACAAGTAAAGTGTGAGAGGCAGGTTGGTGTATTGAAGGACGCTCGTCTTTGTGTAAGAGGTTAGCTATGCGCCTCCCTACTGGGGGAAAATTGATCGGTCCCACAGGAATGCAATAATCTAGTCGATAACTCGACGAAAATGCTGAGGACCTCGTCCGGAGACTGTCAGCCAAAATTCCACAAATTCACGCGAATGCACACGAGGACCATCGCTTAAGTTGTAAGGAAACAAATTGCTGGAGATCACATAGAACCGGGGCTGATCACTGGGGTTGAGATGACACTCGAGCTGTTGGTCCAGCTTCAGCTGTAGGGCTGATAGACGAAACCAGGTTACTCGCCAGCCTTTTGTTGTTTTTTGACCCCAATGATCCGGCTGCGCACTTTAACATCGGACCGAGAAGCAAAACAACGCTCCGGTCTTCGGCAGTGTGCTCTCCGTTGTTTCGAAAGAAAGCATTCGTGACTTAAACCCAGGCTTGACAGGCTATTGTTTCCACTTCCCCGCCTGAAAAAGCGCTTGTATGACGTTTATGCAGTCCACAGAATATAATTATGCATAAGTTACCTCTGACTCTACTGGGCCCTTTAATTAACAGAAAGGGGATTATGTAGCAGTCGATAAGGTGCTCCGTTTTGTTATTCTAAACTTGTTTATTAAAAAAATCCTATTGATTTCTCGCGTTTCATTTAACAGTTAATAAAGATTGGGGCCTCAAAATCGGCAAAAATCCGTTGTAAAAGAAAACAACACAACAATTCACCGAAAGCGATATTTTCACATTCTTAATGATATACTTCAACTCGGTTTTTCACTAAGGGAAGTGTGGGAGAACAACTTTTAGCTCCCTATTGTTTACAATGAATATTTCACTTTGATCCAACTGTGAAAAACTCGGTGCCTCGGTGGGATTCGAACCCACGATAGCAAGCGGAGGCCTTAGCACAGCCAGCGCTCTAGCCTCCTGAACGCTCACCGATCAGGTACAGCTAGCTGACGACGGCTAATAAGTCAGAACCGGTCTTCATATTTCCCCCTATAATTGTCTGTACCCTTATATCGCAACCAGCGCTACCACCCGCGGTGAATGCGATAGCCGCTAATGGTGATGGGTATGCAGTGGCATAGTAACTACCTCCTAAAAAAACTGCTGCACGCGTGCAAACATAACCCTTATCTGATGCCGTCCCCGATGTTTGATCTGTTGTGGGAGTCGGCAACCTATGGGACGTTCTGTTTTATAAACATTGGTCCGACAAGCAGGGTCGGAGTGTGGCGAAGGCAAGGTCGGGGGCCCTGATGGTCATCAGTAATTTGATCCTTAATTATTCATTTTCATTTGTTTCTTGGCCCTTTTGAGCCCATCGGATAATTGAATCAGCTAACTTAATCGAACGAAAGCGTTTCAGTCGATTGCAACATGAACAACCGGAATCCGCTGCAACCACTTTCCAGCTACCTTTTGTCTAACCTCTTGTTTTTTTTGTTCAAGTGGAATTATGCGTCCTGGCGTAAACGCAATTATGGGACCAACAGGATGCGGCAAGTCTTCGTGAGTTCATTTCTATCTGCCCTCACCAACATAATTCTAGAACTAAATATTCTTTCGTACTTGTTTTGCGCCCCATCATTTGCAATAAGACAGTTCAACCATAGTGACCAACGGTGTTCACCGTGTGCTCCACAGCAGGGTGAGAACAGGCACGGCGTCGACTTGCGCACAATTTCTTTTATAGTGATGATTGACTTGCTCAGCGTCTGCCGCACTCTCCTCCCTCGCTCAACTGGACCCGGTGTCAAGACCCAACCAAGAAGACCGGAAGTGAACGAGGGCGCGGGTGGTCTACACGGCGTAAGCTCCCGCACCTAGGCGTACCATTACAGCCCTGCAACTGGGCCACCACACCCCGAATGTTGGCATTTGTTACGGTGTGCATTTCCAGAATCCGATGTAGCCCCCGTGTGGATCCAACGCATCCACTGCATGGCCCGTTTTAGGGCACCATGTACAATACACTGCTCAGTATGCAATGTGCAACCTGACGCATGAAAAGCGCCGAAATCTACTTAACATCTCTTACCACTTGGAAACCGGCCCAAATTTATCGACCAAAAATTCCATTTAATATTGCGCGACTTTGATTGAAATGAAGATACAAAAGAAATAGTAAAACTAATATTGCGTTGTTCGGAAATAACTGGTTTTTTCAAAATTAAAAATAAGAGTGTTGAACTGGCCGAGGAAAAACAAAAATTGGAAGTTGAAAAATTTATTCAACTATAACACGGCCTACGCGGCGTTAATTTGAATTATCCATCACTGAAAATGTTGTCGTCGGTCTGCGGGCTCCAACCGATGAAGCGGTTCACAATTCGTCAATTTGCTATGAGTCCGTTGATTCACTTGTATGCGAATGGATTCTGCTCTCGTTTTCGCCAATGAAACGTAAAGGTTTCAGTTTACTGCTGAAGGCATGGAACGTGCCAGTTAGCCTTAAATCACTTAACTTCTTTTTGGAATGTGTAGAATTTTGTTGGGGAGTAATATCGACGAGGACAATAGGATCGGAAGGAACCTTTTTATTATATTTGCTATTGTCATCTGATCATGCCCCCGACCCCAGGTCGGATCTGAAGTTCGAACCGGGATCAGATAGTCACTGGCCCAGATACCCTATCAGTGACACGTGTCCAATCGGCTGCAGTCGTTAATATGCCAAAACGCATGGAAGTACTGTTCACCGGTGTTCCATTTTGCCTTGTTAACCCTGATGCAGGCAGTCGCACATCGGTGAGTGGAAAGTTTTTTTCACTTTTTTGTCTAGTGGGTGCCGTCCAGAGTAAACTCTCAGCCACTGCGTGACACGATCCCGCGAAAATAATAAGTGTACAGAACATAATTCTGGCGGCCCAACCAAGGGATGGTATAAACACAGAAGAAAATTGGGAATGTATATTACGATAGCTCTCAAATCAGGATGCATACGAGGAATGGCTGAGGTGTCCATCATGCCAGGTTGCGCTTCTGCAGTGCGTTGTACTCAATGAATGTGAAGCACAGTTACAGGTTGTGAGGACTGTCTTGGAAGCCTTTCAACAGAAGAAGAGGATTGGCCGATTGATGTTGCCAAATTAAGTTCATTTACACCTAAGTTTTCGCCATAGGAGTATGGATTTTTTGCCACAGATGACCCAGAATTATGCGACAAACGGACCCTCAGCAGATGAACAGCATGGTACATCATGATACGAGATACGATAAATGCACCGTGCCTTTACATAAAGCTAGTAAAATTTGTTGCTATGCGATCAGTACACCTCTTCGACCATGCAAGCAGTTTTCGGCAAAGCTAAGATTTAACTACCCCTGAACATACCTAACTGCGTGCCTACTAATTAGTTTCGTTAGGTAAATGCCAGCATTTGGTTATCAGCCTCAGGAACGATGTCTTCGACTGTACGTTCACCAAATTCATTTTCTTGGACTACAGTGGTTCAGTCGACGTTCGACTATCTGCCCTATAAATGGCACATTTAAAGATGTGCTAACCTTACTTATTTATTTGGTAGTAACGTGCGGCATAAAGCCGCCGAAAAAGGAAACATGGGAACTTTATGCAGTAACAATGGAAATTTTACTCTATTTATGTGGCACGAAATTCACTCAAAATGACGCATGACTATAGGGACAAAGTTAAATACTTAAACGACTCAGGGTTTAATAGGAAATGCACAATTTAAAAAGGGTGCGTTGATTTGAGTAACATTAACAAGTTGTTTTTCCTGCCACCGTTCTCACAGGCATGATGAACGGCACTCAGCAATGGCATCGGAATGGTGTTGGGTATTGCAGCGTTCATGGGCAAGAATTCTGTCTGGGTATTTATTCCAAGGGGTGTGACTGGTAACAATTCAGGCTAACTCACGTTTGCATGGAGAGCTTCGTTTACCATTTTCGCAGGACAGGTACTAGCCACGTGTTTCGCCGATATTTTGTCGCTTCATGGCACAGCCGCGAGGGGTTCGGCTCATCAGTGGGTCTCCCAACATTACTCGTGTGCTCTTCTAGTAGAGATACTCCAGTTTTGAAATTTCGGCCTTCTAATTTCCTCAGAAATTAATCGCTAACTTGAAGTAAGTCACTCCACTTGAGACTTACAGGCTCAAACTAAATTTTGATATGAATATTTGGGCAAGGTCGGAGCCTATAAGTCTCCAACAGACTGATTTACTCCGAATTGAAGATCATTTTCTGTGATAAAAAAGCTGTACCTAACTTTCCACCAAATCTATCGTAAGATGGTTCAACTAGCCCTGCGCCGAAACAGGCCGCAGATATATTATCCAACATAATGATGGCATAAATTGGTCGAGAATGTGACCCAAGTTAACTTTATCCGTCGTTTTACTTTAAAACTATTTAAGGAAACTTTCTGCCGTGTGGCAGTGACTCATTGATCTGGCTTTATTAAAAGGTGAGCTAAGTCGGACGCGGGAATATGGACCCCCGTACTACAGGTGATCTCGCCATAAATTCCAGGGAGAGTTTAGTTAGGGTTATTTTTGTGGCTGTGGGTAAGGTCAACGTTAGCACATGGGAATACGTGCCTCCTGGAATTTAGTGCGGTTAAGCACAGAAATATGAGCACCTCATATTACAGGTGGCCTCGCTTCTGATTTCCATGGGACAATTTAAAATGTCATCATGGACAAATTAACTTTGATTTGGCTCCCTTATTTTAATTGGAGACTGCTATCTTTCATCTACAAGCTACCCAACTTTCTGCCCGTCAATTGCATATCAACGTCAAAACCGCATACTTTTCATACTGTTACTTCTTGCACCTAGTTCGAATGCCTACAATACTTTTGACTGGATCTTCGTGAATGATTCTTTTCGTGAAATGAGGGTTTGAAAATCAGTCCTAGTCATGCATCCTGTAACAATAGCCTGCTCATTTGCTCCTTTTAAAAGTGCGTTTCTGCCGGCTCCTAAAGCATCTATTTATCTTTTATTTTGCAGTCTCCTTGATGTCTTAGCGGGCCGGAAGGACCCGAAATACCTCAGCGGTGAAGTGCTCGTTGACGGGGTACCCCAACCCAAAAACTTCAAATGCATTTCGGGCTACGTCGTTCAGGTGATTATTTTGTCTCTTAACGCTATCGTGCCAATTGTTAACTCACCGCTCTCGGCCTTTACACTATGTCACAAGCCAGTCCTTTTGAGAACGAGAATGGCGCCTTGGGGTACATAAAGTGATGTGTTATCGGGCGATCGAGATCTCGATTTTCGTTAAATTCCACATTACCTTGCCGCCAGAACTTCGCATGTTTTGAGCACTCTAAGCTACTACCGACGCCAGAACAGCCTCTTTTGACGGACAATGAAGCGGGCGGTTTTGGTTACACATTCCTAGTCTGTAGCCATGGTGCAAGCTGGCCAACCATGTCCTCACTGTCCCCCATACATGAACGTGTCGCAGATTTCGCGTTCCTAGCCGGCTTATTTGCATAAGCACGGGCAAGATACGCAACCGCCCTTGGCCCGAAGGTTTTAATGGTGCCATTCATTTCGCCCCACCAAACCAGGTGACTCATCTTGTGCGCGCTTGTCTTTACCTTGAGTCAGGCAATGCCAGGAATCCGCAGATCCCAATTTCGTTGGCTGGCCCAATGTGCGCAAAATACCATCAACTGGTGGGTTGCGGCCGAGGACGTCAAGGGTTGCAAACACCAAGGTAAGGAAACGCGGAGAAGAGATCCTGGTGGATATAGATCTGAGCAGAACTGGTAGCATCTCTTGGCACTCATTCACACGCAGGAGAAGAAGGTGCGTCAAGTAGGGGATATAGTATAGTATGACGAGATGGGCACGGGAGATGTTTATAATAATTGTTAGTGTACATTTAGACTGAGAAACAGCAATGAGATAACCTTTCTGGATGGAGGGGCGATCCTGACATACTAGCTAAACCGCCGGTGGAGATGTAGCGCTGTGGACAATTGCAGGGAAGGGCCGAGGGGGGAGCCAACGTTGAATAAGAGAGAGAGCGACGAGAACGGCGGTAGGTTTTTGGGAGGGAGTGTCGGCGGTGGCGAAAGGAAGGACACCGGCCGTCATCACTACCACGCAGTTGCACCATCGCAATCCCAGGTCCGTGCCAAAAGTGTTACTGCATTCAAACAACCCTGTTCAGGTCAAGGGACGCTACAACCCCTCACCTTGGTCGAAGAACCCACACGCATGGAGACGACATGATTGGTTTTATTTGTATTAGTTTCGCCGCACGGTCATACAATCCTACCCACCGCAGGCTTAAAGTCAAACTTTTTTTGCTAAAAAAGTTAAAGCGAATGTGTTAGCCCGTATCACGCATTCATTAAACTGTCGGTGTCTACTTAGACTTTGGTCCTATGGGTCCTCTATCCGCAAACTTACTTTTTCAGTTGAACGCGGACTTAAGTACCTCGACCTTCCTCCCTACCACAGAAGGCACTCCGCTAAATTCCAGGGGTTACCTATTCACGTGTTCTAACTTTAGCTGTAACCCAAAACATTATCCAAACGTTAACGCCATAAATCCTAGCGCCACCCCCCCCCCCCCGAATCTAGTCTATGGCCATCTGTCGTGCGGGGGTATACTTATAACTGAGCCCGACTCTTTCTTCTATACCATGGGCCTACTGTTGTTTATTTCTATTTTGTAATAGCTCAGGACGCTCTTTTGATCGGATGAATTTTTCTCCACTGATCCTGGCAGATGGTTAATTATTAAGGGTCAAAATGATCAAGAAGTGTTTTCGTCGAAGAAAAGGGAGAGTGGAATTGCCACGGCCGGATCATCTTCCGAAGATAGTTCGATTTGGTAGAGGGTCGCTCACCGAACGTTTTCACGGAACTCACTCGTACCGTTTTGCACTAGGGATCTCTCTCGAGCCCAACTAGCAGCCGCTTAACGGCGCATAATATAGGCAGAATAACATTGCGGACAACGACAAGGGAGACTGGTCTTTGTCGACAATGCTATTCTTCCTACATCATGAGCCGCCGTGTGGCTGCTAGTTGGGCTTGAGTAAATTCCGTAAAAATGATCGCTGAGCGCCCCCTGCCATTGTATGTTACCGATCGCAACGGACAGGACAATAAACCCATGGCTTAGTGGTTAGAGGCATTGCACTTTTAACCAGCAGGTCACGGGATCGAGCTCCAGGTGTCCCACACCTCGGGGTTGGGTATAACTGACTGACCAGTCTTCCTTGTATTTGTTGGCAATGCTGTTCTGCCCATAGTCCGATTTTCTTAACAAGGTTCACTCAAACTTTAAGTACGCATGATCACCTTAGGACTGTTGAGGAGACCAAGACCGTTGTAAGGAGTTGGACTTTCTAGGTCAATTTCAAAGGCCTTTTCTTTTCTCAACGACTGTAACTCTGGTTGACCATCGCTTGGAAACCCATAAGCCCCCCCCCCCTGGTTCAGTCAACCGGAACAGCGTTAGACAGAAACGAGTTTGAAAATTTTCTAAAAAGACTCCCAGGGTAACTCGCGGTTGCCCTTCAAATTGCATTTCGAGACACTAAGCTCTAATCTTTAAAGTGGATGCGGGTGTCCGCACTGGCTTGTGTGCCTTTATGACTAGGTACATTAATTGGCAGTATGATGGGCGGCTCCCCGTTTAACAGTCGGGTTTATCACGCAATTGGGTAAGAATTGGTATATAGGAACGCTCTCATGAAACGCTAATAGAATTGCCAAGTGCCCACGCCTACCGCATGTGACTGGGTGCTTCCGTGACATCGCCTCCTAAATAAATCACAGTACTGCTGGCACCAACCTGGCGAGAATCACATGTCCCACACGCAAACTTAAAGACTAATTGCCTCCGAGTGACGTAGAGGCATTTAGTTTGAGGAAATCAGTCCAGTCTAACACCACAAGATCGGAGGAGTGAAATTATCAAGTCCTGCTTTATATATCCGTGCTCTGTCAGCCACTGCGTATTCACATTGTCATGTCATCATAGCAAGGTGAGTGAGTGAGGTAGTAGTGCAACCGATGCTATGCAAGTCTGCCTCGTTATAAACTAGTCCACGCACAAATCCCCGCTGCTGCACCCAATCCGTGGGAGACGCGATGAGTGTAGTCATTCCTGACGGTTGAGCTGTCGTGTGAAGTTACGTATGTGCCGTAGCTGTGCGCATGCGCTAGTTAGTTTAATTCCTGGATTCGGTACCGTCTCTGGTCGCGTTTCTCACTTGGGTATTTAGTTAAAATTTTTAAATCTACCTAAACACACATTAATTCACCTTGCCTGCTAGTAATCTTGCAGATTCCAGATTTATTGCTTCAGAAAAACCTGCTTAGGTTGTCGGCTTTCTAGGCTGTCGACTTACGTGAGCCTGGTAGTCATCTGGTGGATTCTAGTGAATTACTTCGGAAATCTTGCTTGGGCAGTCAACTTACTGTATCAGATTTGATGGATTCCAGATGTTGCGGTAGGTTGGGCGGGCAACTTGACCCAAATGTGATTAAACTCGCGTCGTCCGGCGGAGCCTCGTAGCTCAAGTGGCTAGAGCGTTGGCTGTACTAAAGTCTTCCCCTTACTGCGTGGGTTCGACTCCCACCGAAGTGCCGAGTTTTTCACAGTTGGGTCAATATGAATTTATCACAATCGTTCGATTCCGTACGTTCCAGTAGGTTGGATGGGTAGCTTAGCCCATATGAGAGAAAAAACTCAAGGTTCACGACAGGGGTCTCATAACTCAGATGGTTAAATCGTTGGATATAATCAAACATTGCCCCTGTTGCCTTGGGTCGTGCATAGGCTTCAGAGTTTTCTACAATTCGGTATTCACCGATCAGGTTAGGGGACGTACTCGTATTATCGTGTCTTGAGGCGCAATCTAGGTAGTCGTACGGCCAAGAACAAGTCACCGCGCCTGCTTCACCTTGCTGTGGAGCACACGGTGGGCATCGTTGGATACGACGGTCGAACTATCACTAGTATGTTCAGATATGTATCGGTAAACCCCTCTGTTTGCACCTAATACTAGTCGCTGTGCAACTGCCGACGAGGGCTCTAGGTGGAGCCCCAAGGCACAATGAGACGAGCATGTCCCATTAATATTCCAGATCATAACCGACGGGACAACGAGCCCGTAACTGAATGGTTAGAGCGTCTGATTCACTAAACCTCGGTGACCATAAAACGCGGGCCCGAACCTCAAGTTTCTCAAAACTAGGTTTGATTAAGACGATGGCTAAGGCTAATTAGCCAAAAATGGCCATCCCCGTCGGCAACCTCCCCCTCTCCCCTTATCTGTATAGTTCTGGCCAGATGTGCAGAGATAGTGGAAGGAGAAGAAGGCGAATTTCGAGTGGACAATATGCTTTCTGTGTAATTCCTTACTGGTCCATTTTTGTCGAAGTAAGTGCGTACCAATTAAGAGGCGTCATCAAGAGGCAGAGTCAGCAAGGCGCGTCTCGAAACCTGCCACTGGCGTACAAGACAACGTTCTATCCATTACACCACGCTGTGCAAATTTCTTAAATTTCCGATCCCGTTCTTAAATCCTTGTTTGCGTCCGTGACCACTTTTGCCAGTTGCGGCTGATGCTGTTAGTGTTATCCTCCGAGTTTCCTCTTAGAACGCAACAGATAAAATAAATGTTGTGAATTAACACCCCGTTCGCTCGCGGAATTTTCTCCAACACTTTATTGGGTCAGGCGCTTAAAGGACCTAAGACGTGTAGCAGAAACCATAAATTTACTGTTTTCTCATCTACCACTCACGGCCTATGAAGACTCTCATTGTAGACCAAAGCTGATTTACGACCTTAGTTCTCAAGGTCTGTAATTTACTAACCTGTATGATCGGTATTTGCGTTTGGAAAGCGGGGCGAATCAATCCGGACCAGCGCTCATGCTGACTGGCTTGGACCAAAAAGTGGCAGGGCCAATCACCTAAATTTTGACCGCTGTCCATGCGTTTCGGCGTCCGCTAATTCCCATTTAGCTAAGTGTCTGGTCCTATCTTTTCTCTTGGTTTGCCTTGAAACATTCTACTAAATTCGAGGTCACTGTCTACACCAGTGAATTCGCATCCTCTGCCTTCCTCAATTTCAAAGCATGACTCCTCTGAGAAGGCTTTCTGAAAGCATGACTTTTTTTAACGTCAAATGCAACACATTGTTGGTCACACTGGTCCCAGTTTAACGATGGTTTCTAGGAATTTTACCGCGAAGCATTTTAACTAACTCGTAGAAACCGTACTACTAAGTCCATTGCGTATAGCTGAACTGAGGAAAAACCTCCGAATTCGTGTTGGGTCAGTGCTTTCCGATCTCGGGCAAGAACAGTGGTCCTGTAAAAACGCTAGCGTGTGTTGCTTAAAGTGATCTTTTTCCTGAATGGCGAGGTTTTTTTAATCGTTCCAGGCGCCTACTAAGAGAGCTGTATTTGATGGTTGATGTCACATTTCATGTCAAATTACTGCTTTTTTGTTACTGTTTTATTGACTGCCTATCTACTATATCTGTATCCAGTCAAGTCTAGACCATTACCACTGAAATGTCTGAGACTGCTTAGTACTCAGGTAACTCTCCCGGAAGGTTTCTCCACTATCTTTCATATAGGAATTAGTCAGATAGTTAATGACTGACGCCTATAGGCAGTTGTCTTCCCCGGCGCCTCTGTCGCCTCCCATCCGCTGAAAAAATGATGCCAGGGCACAGCCAAGGAAAATGCACACTAAATTTACACCGCTGTAGCTGGTCTTTCCAGTGTTTTGTCACCATGATGGTCGTCCTCCTTCGATCAGGTGCCCCATCCGTCCATTTTGCATCAGGAGAACAGTGCTAGAGATCGCCCCATCAGTGTGATAATTAACAGCCCCATTCGGTATTTTCTATGATCGCAAGGTGCGTCCTCTTTACGACGTCGTTGCCTTTTCTCCTTATCTAGGATGACATTCTCATGGGAACTCTAACTGTTCGAGAGAGCCTCTACTTCGCGGCCGTTCTTCGACGAAAGGCATCCTGCACCAAGGCCGAGACCAACTCTAAGGTCGATGATATTTTGGAGGAACTCGGTCTTATGCACGTGGCTGATACAAAGGTATCTTCCAATACTCTCATACCCCCTGAAGACTGTTCAAAAACCTTAGTATGGCTGACTTCCTACGAAGCGACAAGTTTCCAAATATTGGGAGATCGAACTGCGGCCTAAAAATTAATTTCCGCAGTGCTTAAACTCAAAACAACATGAACTTTAAGGGCCGGAACAATCTCCGCGACTACATATATTACACGTGCTCTAGAAAGTTTGGCGAACGCCAAATTCCTGTTATCAAACTGGAGGTGGTTAATTTATTAGTAAATAGAATTTTGATAGGCATGTTTATCGTACTAGACCGGGAGAAGCTTATGATACCTGCCCATCCCGCCTTTGCTACCGTAAAAGGCTGATATTAGTCACTCGCCCTATTGGCATGCTTTAGAAAATGAGTGTTGTCCATCATGCAGCAGCCCGCATGAATTTTGTGCGTTTATTTACGCTGGGAAAGACTGCAACTGCTTATGACAGTTTTAATTACGAGAGATATGCCATTGATTATTGTGATAGGATGCATCACCTTAATGCTATTCTCACCGAGCTGAGGAGTGCTTCGTGTTCTCCACTACAAAAAGAAAGGTTTTGTCTCGGATCGCGTACCTTATAGGAGGCTAATAAACGCACCCAAACGAGAGACCCATTTGACCATTTCCTCTTCCTCTTATTGGTAGGCACTGTTCCCTCGAGTTATCCTGGTGCTGGCTCATTATTCCCAGCCAGGAAATCGCCTTTTTTGGTGTCATTGATCCTTGCCAAGGTCAACCAGAGTGTATGGACCACGGCCTACCAGTCGTTTAAAAAACTAGTTTTACTCGCGACTTCTCGGGCGGGCGGTGGCCTCGGCCAGTCGGTAAGGGGATGCCTTGCTATGGTACTTGAGTCCAAGCTGGATGTCTCCATCCACACCTCCGGCACGTTAGTTCAAGTTCCCCCAAGGGCGCCCTTTTTGATGGTAGGCGGTATTTGCCATATCGGATGCCACTATTGACATGTGATCTTTTATAGGTACTCGGTTCACCAGATGAGTGCGCAATCAAGCCTGGATGCATTACCACCGCGTGGTCGATGACCGCTTATTCGTCAGACCAGAAAGACTATTTTACAGCCAGCATTCGCTGAAGACTGTCCCACTGTCCGCCACCTAGGGGTATGCCGGGAAACTCGTGACTGGACTGGCAGACAAGCGTCTTTCTGTGGGGGATGGCCTGTTTCCTTTCTGGCAGCGCTGCCTGAGCTTTGGGCTCGCCTTGCCTCAAAGCAAGCCCTGTGTACTAATCTTGCAGGAATCGGGATTTGGGGGAAAGACACATTTTGTCGCCCGTCCTACTTATAAATAATAATGTTTTTACCACCAGAATAGAAGTCATCAGAGAAACGTCTGTGATTTGAGACTCGTCCCGAGATTCACTGACGGATCATTCAAAATCACACAACGCACATGGTCAAAAGGGCAAGCGAAGGTTCTATCATATCCTTGCGGATGGCTTAAAGGGGCTCTCTGTTTGCGCACCATAAAGCACCTCAGAGTTGAATTTACGTAGTCGCTCGAAACAGTTTTCTAATCTTTTGCCGGAAGCGTTCGTGGAGATGAGGGAAGCTCATCCATCATCTGTTTTATGTCCCCATTCACTGGCTTGACACCTTAATAAGTTAAAGGTGCGACGAGTCTTTTTTATCCTCACCGGTGCACTCCGCCCTGTAATCTGTACGTCCCATTTAGCAAAATGTAGGATTAGCAGCTACGCTTCTGAACATGAGGCGCTGTTGGGTGTGTGTGAGGCGTTAAAATCATGCATTTTCTGCCAGACATCAAGTCTGCAGATAACGTACACGAGAGGAGTCGGTTGGGGAGCTAGCAGTTTATTGCCTTTTCAAGGGCATTCCTACCGAGCTATTTTTCTGCGCCTGCTGGATTGGGCGTGGGTAGATCTAACATGGACGCCACTTGGCAACAACGACAACAAGCCAGGCACGCAGGTGGACATAAGTCCTCTGTTACAGGCGTCCGATAAAGAGAATGTGACCTTACTTTCCCGCTCCGAGACCGACAGTAGAGCACTTGATATCATCGACGAGGCGATAAGTGGGTGGAGCCCAGCAATTTTTTTCTGCGCTCGTATGCATATATATGGAGAAGGGGCTATTCTGGCCAGCACCTTCCAAGCTTGCGTTTCAGTGACTTTCACTGCTATGGCCTGGGATGGGATCGTTGGGTTTTGCGCCCTACCTCTTATCTGCAGTCCTCACAGGCAGTGGCCTAGCAAAGAGTAATCAATAATCAGTTGCTCGAAATTCTTAGGTAAGCGAATAATTGACTACCGAGATCTCTGTCGCTTATTCCCAGTGTGGCAACTTTTGGTAACTAAGATCTTATAAATTTCTAGATTGCCATTTGTAAAATGTGTAACTGTCTCAACTGTCGTTGCCCCGCATCGATTTACAGAACAACCTTTACCAGATTTGATCTCTTTACCCTTGCCTTTCTATCCCAATTAGAAAATGTGGCTTGCCTGGTTATCTATAACAAAACCTTGACCGCAACTCCGTGGGTTACATGAGGACTATCCAGCAGAAGTTAACAGCATACACATCTTTAACATTTCAGGCATCAAAAAGTGCACCTGAAAGAGCTTTCGACTCGCAAAGACAGTCTGCCAAGAGCTATTTACTAGAAGAGTAAACAAGTAATTTACGTGGTGGGGGCCTCTTTTGACGGTATGCTTACTTTCTTTAGATCGGTACAGAATTGTTTCGAGGAGTTTCTGGCGGTGAACGCAAACGAACTAGCATAGGCATGGAAATCATTGCCGATCCCTCAGTCCTCTTCCTCGACGAACCGACCACGGGCCTCGACGCCTTCACCGCCGGAAGTGTTATACAGACCCTAAAGACGTGAGTCCCTCTCATTTCTGCACCCAGTCATCGGCATATGCTGCCGTGACTTTTGGGGCTGCCTGTCTTGTGGAGTCTCGGTTGCTCTTGCTCGACCTAATTGTTTTTTTTAAAAAATAGTCAGGCAACCAGACGACGCCAAACGTCACATTGACAATGGATTTCTTACATAACATCTTCAGGACTTTTGTCTTTACCTCGTAAGCTTAGACAGGCGATTCGCAACTGGAGACCAATTACCATCTGAGATGGGAATCTAAAATACCTAGAGGAAAGTGTCCCGACTGGTGAAGGATATGCTAGGGGAGAAAGATGGGTTTTTGTTTTCTGTACATTTCACAAAAAGGAAGTCCATACCTTGCTCTTAAAGCCGCATCATCATCATCATCATCATCGTCGCCGTCGTGTGCCCCTGTTCGTTACGCAGCCCTCTATGGTAAACAACAATTTTTCACACAGTTGAATCCTCCAACAAAGCCCAAAAGTGTGTTTGGAGGAGATTGGAATTACAAAAGATATGTTTCTACGGCGGGTCAATGCATATACACTAACCGGTTCCTATGGGTGTCACACCAATCGGGTGACCATCCAGCTTGATTGAAAAGAGCGAACCAACTACCTCCTCCAACTTCATCCTGTCACATTTAATCGGCCCTGGTATGGACGTTGATCACGCCTTTTGGGTGACCATCGGAGTACTGAGTTACCCCGAGAGCTACTGAGACGGCAGTAGCGATGGCTATCCGATTAGACAATACCGGCTTCTGCGCACAGAAGGATCTCATTCAGGCTTTGTGTCTCCCATGGTCCAACTGGCCTATCAGCGCCTGCGTAATTTGTCGGTCCTGGCATATATTCCCCCCTCCTTTCTCTAGCTGCCCCTAGCACGGTCCAGGACATGCTCACCCGACATACCGATCTGACCATTTTGGATTATTCTTTCCACCAGTGACGGAGGCCGAACACAGAAGGTCCAAGGACCACTAACACGGTCCGTAGAGCCGTTTTGAGCAAGTTTTTGCTTTTACGTCCTTTCCAACGCATTCGGGTAGGCAAAGGCACGGGATCGAGGCTATCAACACTGAAGTAAATGACTAAGAACGTGCCAAACTGCCCCGGCCGTCTTTCCTGGATGGCCTGAAACATCCTCGTGAGGTTGGCACAGTGACTGCGGATTGTCCCATTCAAAACGAATTCAGTGTACTTCACCCGAGGAATGGTCTCCAGGCGGCGGTGGTCCAAAACCTCCAGTTTTTGTTTGCCTCTCACGCGTGCAACCCAGCATCCACATCCGTATAGGACTGACCGGACGGATGCCCTGTGCACGCAAATCTTTGTGGCGATGGAGTGGTCGCGTCAGATCCGTAGACATTTCCATAACACCTATAAATTCCTAAGGACTGTAAAAACGCCGAGAACATCATCGATTCGGGAAACAATGTCATCCTTACTCTGTCTATTCGATAGCAGTCCTGCCTCGAGGTACTTGGAAATATCTACCTTTTCAAACCGACACCTATTTGTCCCGAGAGGTGCCTTCTCCTGGTTGGGGATCCAGTTCGGAAACACTGGTTTTTTCAGCGTCTATGATAAACTTACGGATTAATCAATGTTATCTAGTCGCGACACCACAGGCTGTAGGTCACCAAAGCTTGATCCTGGCAGAGCGATATCGTTGTTATAGTCGAAATCAGTCAACCGGCGCCCGGATGCAAATAGAACACTATCTAACCCATGTAATTTTCTTTCGGGAGTCCGGCCAATGACGTATTTAAGTAGAATGGACGCAGTATACAACTTTGTCGAGCACCGCATCAAATATGAAACGGAAGTGAGAGATTTCGGACGAGAACTCGCGTAGTAGGCAATGCCTCTGTGCTGCTCATGTTTTAGGGCCTGCATGCCTTGCGTCCCCTGTGCCACATTACAGACTGCAGGTGAACCCTGTCCCCCCAGTTGACCGTAGTTGGTGTCACTTCTATTCTCACTGCTTTCCTTGCGTCCCTTGCTGTATACTGTGCTGAGTCTTTTAATGTATGAAATACTTTTAAACAGTCTGAGATGATCGTAAACTTTAGCAGGTGGATTTGTTTCATTTGGAATCCGAGTAGGTTTAAGGAATAAAAGCCGTCCTTCTGTTAGACCATCTCCTTCGTAGTTATTAGCTTGCGGGCACGACAACCTGTCCTTGAGTATGCCAACTATTTTTCTCTGATGACTTAAAGTGGATACATTTGCATCAGAGAGAACGCGCCTACCTTCCCACACAGAATGCAACTTCAGGTTGCAGCAAACTCGATAATTAAAAGTTCATTTCAGGAGCAATAATAAAGCAGGTAGGAGTTTGCCAACCTGTTACATTTGTTTTCTGCATATCCTGGGCATAGTGTGGTGCTCTTATAGTCTTCGAAGTACCTCGCAGCCAGCCGGCTTTGGACACATACGGCCCTTGCTGACTGTATCGCCCCTGACGAAGCTTAAACCGGCTGATTACAGCAAGGCCTTGAAAGTTGACCTTTTTGCCCCTCCCCAAATGCTGGGAGAATGGGTTCGCACGTGCTTGCTTCCATCCCAAAAGGGTATTTCTACACGGGTTCTTTTCCCACAACATAATCTCAAAAGGTTTCTCATCCGACCGTCGAGTCTGCCATTGCGGTGTTTCTGATGCATACCTGTTACTAAAACTATTGCTGTCCAGCTACCTAGTATTGTCCGGTCCGCTTCTCGTAATACTGTCGCAGCCGGTACTACTACTACTACGATTGCTGTTAGTGTCCTTATACAACTACTATGGTTGTTAATTAAAGCAAGTTCTGCGCACCCGCTTTTGAAATTCGAATCGAATATCGGTCGAAGTCTGGGGCACACACTAGTGTACACCGCCCTTGCTGTAAGATCCTGAACGGCGGCCTTCTGTTAGACTAGGATTGAGCTTGGCAATGAACTTTGTCACGAAGAAGTTTTCCTTGGCCACGGCCCCAACGGTTGCTTTTTTTTATCTAGCGGGCGTGCTCTAGGCCTGCTGACTTTTAAAAAATATAACGGTCTTGATGTGGTGTGCATGAAATTGGTACTTAATAGTTTGTCTACTCGCCACTACTTATTCCGTATAGCTGGGTTTCGAAGTAAAAGTTTATCTTATGTTTGTTCCTGGGTACTGAAGACTCTCCCGCCGCGGCCGAACAATTATCCTCTCAATCCACCAGCCCAAGTACTCCATCTACAAGCTCTTTGATTCTCTCACTCTTGTTTGCGGCGGCCATATAGTCTATCATGGACCTGGACGCAAGGATCCCATACGTTACTTCGCCAGACTGGGTAAATCTTCATTCTCATTATCCCTCTTGCAACAACCAACCAGTCTCTGCGAAAATGACCACTTTTACCTCCTTCTTTGCCTCTTACCATTACTTTTCTTCATCATCTCCACCCTTCATTCTCCAGAGTGGGTCGATATACCCATTTTTCATCTACTTGCGAATTTACTTACCTTCGAGTTTAAAGCGGGTGCTCTTGACCACCAATCCGTTATGATCAGCTTGTGTTGTTGGCTGTGGAACTCATGTACGGGTGGAAATTATGTGCTCAACGCTCACTGGTGTTTTAGAAATTTCGTCGAGTCTTAGCCAAACAACCTTGTCTTGGTGGAAGCAGTGTCCTGCTCAATAATGCGCCCTTCTTCCTTAAAGAACACAAACATAAGACTTGTGCGTATAGAATGTTCACGGGAAGACAACCATTCTGGTGAATTGTCAGTCGCTCCAACTTCCTAATTACACGGATTAGCCATTTCACTCGAATTCCATGTGGCATCGAGCCCAGGTCCGTAGCTCCACGAACCTTTGCTCAGAGCGGGGGATGCACCCTAATACTCGCCGTTACTGATTGTTGAAGTCAAATAAAATTAATTCGATCAGCGGAGGGCTGTCCTGTGTGTTTCGCCCTCTAAGTGTGCCACGATAATTTGCCCACGATGGGGGGCCACATCATCCCGTCTCAAGTCGGCTGGACTCAAACTGACTGTGCAAAAATGAGGGAGGAAGGAGTGGGGTCTACCCAACTCGCATCCAGCACTTAGGTCCTCACTATAAATAAGCAAACACGATTTGCAGCTATTGCGAACAGTCATAACCTGGAAGGCTGCATATTAACAGAGCACCTCGCCTTTTCTCCGAACCGATAATCAGGTAGCAATTGATCATTATTTATGTGGCCATTATGGCGCTCTCACGTACGGGAGATTTAAGATCCCCTGAATGCAACTTGATAAACATGGAGCGACTGACTGATCCGTGTATGGCGCCCGTAGACGGGCTGTTTGGCAGTTAGTGCGCCAGAACTCGTCCGCGCTCGTCTTGATTTTATCTTGTCGTCGGACGACGATGGACTTGGAAAAAAGGAAGAATCATGTGCGGTGAAGGGTTTCCCCGCCAGAAACAAATTGAAGCGCGAGTCACGACCGTACCAACCATGTAAAGCAGTGGTGCACACTATCGCTTGCACTGGCCGAACTAACGACCAACTGCTGCACGTCTAGGCAGGAGTGCTATGCGCAGTGTCCTCTATTCAAACCCAAACGTAACACGGAATGTCTCGGTTACCCTAGTTAAATATTAGTCTGTCGGTCAAAACCGTATCAGTTGCCCATGCATGTGAGAAATTTCATCCGCCGGTCATGGTGTTTTCTGAAGGTAACAAATCGTCCTATCCTTACAAACAGTAAAACTCGATTTAAATTCATACTTGAATATTGACAAGCTAAAGAATTAAACCAGTAAACGGCAACTCAACTGATGCTGATAATAGACCACTTGTCCCATCAGAGCCAATTATGATCTTCGCATGCAGTGGTTCTACCAATATCTGAGTGATGAAAGACCGTGTTTGCAATCGAGTATTCAGTCAGCAAATACTGGGGCATTTATTTTTAGGATTCAGAGCTTGCACAAGAGTCCACTATCACAAAATAAACATCAACAAAGTGGCGTTCTAATGCACTATAACTAACGGGCAGCTAATGTTAAGAAATTAGCAAGGACTGCGCGTGACTATATATGCAGGCGGAAAATCGACCCTCCAGTCGATCGTGTTCTCGTAAAAATTCCAAATTTAAATTGTTTTACGGCCTTTCTTACTTAAAGCCCCTGAGAAATTAATCACATGACTCGTCTAGAGAACTTGGGGAGAAAGTTGGGAAAATAGGTCTTGCAGTGACACAGTAAACTCATGTTCAGCATCCTCTGTCAATCAAATGCTAGCGATGTGCGGAAAGCAGTGGAGCACATCTCACCCTGATATCACTTTAAGGAAATTACTTTATGTTTGCACTCTGATGAAGTCCACTATTCAGCCCTTAACCTCGGTTACCAGTGAGTATTAACTCTCTCGCCCATGCCATTTTGGTCAAACTTTGGTCTTGGGTTACTTGTCTTCCCAGGCTACTTCTGTGAGGACCACAACAATCCACCAGACTTCTTTCTGGACATTCTCCACGGCGAGGTAAAGCCTGTTAATCCTAACGAAATGCGTAAGTTTCCCCACTAACCCCGGCTTATTCCCCTGCTCGTTTTTATTAGGTTTCATGGTCATAATTTTCTTCGGTTTGATAAAAATAGGATTTTTTAAGGCGTTTGGTTCCCTTGATCACCTGTGTTAATTACTTCCCACCCTCTCTACATCTACATGCAACAACCCATGTCTGTCCTTATTCTTGACGTTCGCCCGTAGCTTCGGTTGGTCCTAGAGCATGCGAGCCTCCTTAATATCAAAAACCTAGATAAAAGTGTCTTGCCAAGGCATCAAATTTGTGCCTTCTCATTTCTAAGCATACGCCATAAAAATGTAATTTAATCTGTCCACAATTTGGGCATCCTTATGCTATTTAAGGCCTCACTGCAACAGAGCTGCTTTCAAGGAACTCCGTGTTCGCCGACTTATATCAACTGCCATGCCTCTACATCGGGCCACGCGGCAGATGCGTTGGACCAACATGGGAGCTACATCGGATTCTGGCAGGCGTTATCGGGAATGAGCACTCATAACAAATGCTATCATCCGGGGTTTGATGGCAGACCCAGTTGCAGACTAACGCTGCGCCAACTGGAATCCGAGCCACCAGTCCATAGTTGTTGCCATTTACAGTGCTGGTTAAGCATTTGCTGTGCACCAGGGAGTGCGGTAATACGCCTTCTCCCGCCTCTGGACTTGTTTATGACGCCGGACTCAGGTGGGGGAGGGGAGAGGATGCGGTAGGTGCTGCGCAAGTCAAATGCCACTGCAAACTATTCACATGCAAGTCACCGCCTCTGTCCTCACCTTGCTGCTGGACACATGGTGGACATCGCTTGCAACGATGGTCGAGCTGTCATGTGAACTTGCACGCGTTAGCCGACGACTCAATTTGTGTCAGCTACCAGGCCTAAGATTATTCAAAGGCTCACTACTTAGATCGATCGAACTTTGATACCGCGCACTGCTCCGCACTACGTACAACCAAACGCGCCTTCAAACTACGATGACATACTAACAGCCATGACCTGGAAGGCTGCCAAATGATGGGGTAACTGGATCCTACTCAGGACCGAGGGTCTGACTGCAATGGTTCCCTCTTAACCCTCCAGTCGTGGTACTCCCAATTACATGAGATACGAGGCCTCATGCACGAAGGTCGGTGAATGTGGGATAACGGAGTAAATCGTATGTGGTGCGCGAAAACGGACTGTCAGTCACTGCACCAGGGCTCATCTATGGTCGTCTTGGCTTTGTCTTGCCACTGGACGACGGTGAGTGCAGGCGAGGGATTGAGGCACACTCAGAGAATGTCAACTCCGCCGGAAACACACCGACGCGCGACTCACGGCCGAGACCCACCTCATAGGGTAATGGTTCACCTCGCCGCTGACTCCGTCATTTCTAATTGCAGCAATAACAGGTGTTGCTTGGTTAAAGGCGTACTGCGCCAAGGAAGCCTTTATTGATAGCTTAGCACACCTTTCTTGCCAGAAAAGGCCAGTCTTAAAGTGTTTTCCATCTGATTATTAAAGCATGTTGTTAGGGCATTTATAGACGTGAATTTGCTGTCTGGCAAGTTGTTATTTAAAGTTTCACTTCTTATTTTTCGTCTTGTAAGTCTAAAAATTGCCGCCGCAGCAATCACCGCTGTTTGACAGCAGGAAGTCTTTTAAGAGCGCGAATCATAAACAGGTCTGTAGCTTCTCTGCTCCCCTCCCCCTTCCCTTCGCACCGTTTCATTCTTCAAAAAATTGCGAATACCAGCCAGCTCGTCCTCTCAATAAAAGTGATTCCGTAAATTGCTCTTTGTTTTCATGACCGCAAATCATCTCTTCCATGTAGTTTTAGCGCATTAAATTGACTTAACTGAATCGGCCTAAACTGAAAGTCTGCCGCCTGATTCTTTTGGAGATAATAAGCTTATCTACTAAAGTTCACGTGAGAAGACTAACAGTCCATTGACAACACTCGGGCGACGATAGGGTGTAGGACCCCCAACTAACATGAGCTAGCCTGTGAACCGTGCGGGAGTTTTACGGGTGAGGCAACACACAGGACGGAGAGCAAGAAGACACAGGAGATAGATAGATTTCTGCCGAAAGTCTTATCGCACGCTGTCATTTGACAAAGAAAGTGAGCGCAATAATTAAAAAATAAACAAAAAGCAGTTTAAAAAATAACGGACTTTGAATAAAGCGCCACTGGTAAGTTTACATTTAGTCAGAAAGGGAAGGAAGTTCTAACCAATGGGAACGGCGAAGGATAGGTGATGTTTACAGTCACACCGAATGTTGGGGTATATTTTTGTGCTTGTCTGCCATCTACTCGTGGGTCCTACACCCTACCGCTACCCGTGCTCGTATACGTAATGAACTTATGTGCATTTTCGAGTCGACAACAGAGCCTCTTGAATGTGCCACGTCCCCGTACATTTGGAGGCAGACGCAAATGTACCACAATTGGCCCGTGTCACCTCAATGTTCATTCCCGTTCTGCGCTCACGATGGGTCGGTGGCTACCATTCTCGTGTCCCTTTAGTCATTCCAAACGTCCACCAACAAGATGTGGCACCGTAACACGACTGAGAGGGCAGGGAATCCCCTTATAAGAGGTGGCCTTGCGCTAAATTCGAGAGAGCGAGAGGGAGAGGAATTCCTAATTCCGTGTTTTGTCATCGTGAGTGCGTTTGGCTAGAACTCCCAGTGGCCATTTGCAGCCATTATCGATAATTTTCAACGGCCGCCTAACAGAATGCCCAGTTATCTTAGTGATCCACCTACATTTACTAGTCTGGTTGGTAAGATCTGGTCTTGCGGCCGCACTTGATAAAGATTATACTGCCTAACTACTGAATCGTTTTGTGTAGGCGAGATTATGCTGAAAGAGCACACTTTCACCTTGCTGAAACGGAAGACGCTACCTGAATTTTCACAGTCATCTCACTGACGTGCCCGATTGCCCCACCCGTAAAAATCCCTTCACCATCATTCCCGTATTACAGACAGTCGAGGTTTAGCCATTTCAGGTGTGACTGCAAGACCATATCTAGCCGTCCGATGCAGTTTATCAGCAGATTTCTCATTGGCAAATGTCATAGAACACGCACCGCGAAGCTCTATCACCGCGTTGTGACCAGCGTTCCCAGTTCGAAGTCAAGTTTCCTCTGCCACCCAAGACTGGCGTACGTTTATATGCACTGTTTTCACGACGCCCACAGATGCCCGACTGCACTGTATACTGACATGCTACTGTAGTACTTTAGTCACGTCGAGGTCCGTACGCCAAAGGTCGCATATTTCCCTCCCTGAAGGCGGCACGATAAGAGTGGTGCAACCAATTGCTTGCGGACACAGAGGGCGCGGTGCCAATCTCGCGCGTACCTAGTCTTGTATGCATGTGCTAGGAATCCAGGCCCAAGCACCCCGAGCCTCGGTCCAACAACGACCGAGCGTGCAAAGGTCCCATTCACTCCGTGGCACGTGTGACCTCACTTTCTTTCGGAAAGAAAGGACAATTAATGCTATGGCAGTGAGTTGGTTTTGGGTGAGACATGGGCATAGAAACATCGCTCCCGTAAACAGTTGGCCTTACGCTAAATTGCAGAGAGAATAGAATTAGCTTTAGGGTTTGGTTAAGTTTAGTGCCAAGGTCAGGATACGAGAATAGGTACCCTTTCTGGAATTCAACGCAAAGCCATCTGTATAGTGGGGGAGTTCCTATTCTCGTGTCTTACCAGGTTTTGTTCTCACAACAGCAACTCTGGAACTAATGGGCCTTTTGGGTTTGATGCCTCCTCCATGAAACCTTTTAACTTATCTCATACTACTCCTTATGTCGTTCTTTTTTGTAGCTTTTCGACGAGACGAATACTTTGATGACGGTAGGAATACTTAAAGGCTTAAACTGTAGTTTCTCGTGCGTAGTTTGTTTTCGCAGACAAACCCTTGGCACAAATACACTAGGCCTTTGCATTCGATGAATTGCACGGCCTCCACTACTTTTCAAAACAATTATCGTGCTACACACCTATTTATTAGTTTTTACAGCCGTCCTTTTCATTTGTAGTTAGACGTTTTGGTCTCCATGGTACCTGGGTGTAGTTATCGCCGTCCAAAAGTCCCCTATTGCACATAAAGCATGCTCCACGCACCTCTTGCATGTCTTCTTTGTCTTGTTTTTAAGTAGTTGCCGTAAGAGCTCCTCGATTGCGCCACTACGCCGGTCCAGAGTAAAAGGATTTTAAAGCTTTTTTCATGACATGTGGAGGCTGCAACACATCCACACAGCATTGTATGGCAGTCTTTCAGACGAGGTTGGTGTTGTGGGGCAGTTGGATCGCCCACTTAAGTACGTCGGAAACAACCAAAAGTCTTGGGACGCTCCTAAGAAGGATCGACAGGCATGGCAAATA
>CACRXP010000232.1:444423-482709 GCA_902702965.1 Spirometra erinaceieuropaei
GCTGTGTATAATCTTACCTCAATAAAACTACAATTTTTAAGAACATTTTCTGCACCGTGGGCAAGGGTAGACAGAGGGGATGACGCCACGTCTATCCCCGTATAACATTCCTTGTTTTGGGAGTGACATGGCAGGTTCAGCTGGTCAATTTCGACAGTCGTCTGTATCGTCGCGATACATTCGGGTATGCTGTTGCCGTGTCTACTCTCGATGTGTGGACCTCTGCTGAAGATCGTCAGGTAGGAATTCAGTAACTCAAATTGGTAAAGCCACCACCGTCACCAGATCTGGCTGATCGCACTGACAATGTGAGTTAATGACACTAGAAACACACCAAACAGGTGCTGGACCCTGTCTTCGGGTACTTTCCATTAAGGCGTGCTTGTGACTTGGGCTGGAACAGTCAACAGTCAAACCGTCTGGATCTGCTCCTTACGAAGTCACTGGACAGCATTGATGAGGTGCAATGTCTACCTCCCCTAGGTCGAAGCCACGTCGTACTGCTGTGGAAGTACTCCATTTTTTCTCTGCCTGAACAGGCCGCCAGGGTTAGAAAGAACATTTGGCGCGGTGACGTTGCCTACATGGAAGCTGAACTAAACACCATAAACTGGGAATCAGCTTTTTCCGGTGACATAATCAAGGATTGGGGCTGGTTTAGTGAGTTACTGCACGTTCTTCTCAGAGACCACTGTCCTATTTCACGGGAGAAACTGAGCGACAGACCCCCGTGGCTGACACAATGTTTAAAAAAAGAAGTGAATAAAAAGCGGAGGTTATGGAGAAAATTCCTCTCGGGTAAGAGCTATGTGTCGATAAACGCATACAAAGCACAGATGAACCTAGTTAGGAGGTTAATCCTCGGGACGCGGCGTACTTTCGAGAAAGACCTACTGAATCGAGCCGCAGATAATCCGAAGTTATTCTATGGTTACATAAGAAGAAGCACACGAAACAGAGACCCAATCCCGTTATTGAAAACTAGTGACGACCTAGAACTCAGTGAAGACGGAGAAAAGGCAGAGCACCTTTCACAATTTTTTAAGTCCGTCTTTACGAAGGAAAGCGCACTTCTCCCTCCCGACTGCGACATAGTGGACGGGCCAACGATTGAGCACGTCTCTTTCGCCGAAGCTATTGTTCGCAAAGAACTGTTGACGCTGAATGAGTCTAAATCACCTGGGCCGGATTACATACCGCCCAAATTGTTGAAGGAGCTTGCTGGAGAACTATCTAAACCGCTGTCCATGCTCTTCCAAGCTTCGTTCGAAGCAGGCTATTTGCCCGCCGATTGGAAATCCGCACGGATCACGCCAATTTATAAAGGCGACAGCAAGGTCTTAGAAAACAACTACAGACTAATTAGCCTTACTTCAATTTGCTGCAAGATTATGGAATAAATAATTAAGCCAGAGATAATGCACTTCCTAGAAGAGCATAATCTGCTATGCGATGCCCAGCACGGATTTCGTAGAGGCAGATCATGTGTGACAAATCTACTTTATTGTTTAGATCGCTGGACCCGGGCAGTCGATGGCGGCAATGCATTGCACGCAGTCTACGTCGACTTTAAGGAAGCATTCGACAGTGTACCACATCAGCGTCTCCACTGCGTGGGTTCGAATCCCACCGAGGCGCCGAGTTTTTCACAGTTGGATCAGTATGAATTATTCAAAATCTGCCAAAATACCTATAAAGTACGTGAGCCTGGTAGTCATCTGGTGGATTCTAGGTGAATTACTTAGGAAATCCTGCGGAAGTCCTGTGGTTTAAATATCTTGGGTCAGGCTGCACGACAATTATTGTAGAAACCCCACTTAAGTTATATTTTTGAGTCGGAAACGAATTTCAAAATGTCGGTTAACATCTAATGATGTGGCCGATGGACTGATCTGCAGGATCGGTCAGCCATATGCAGCTCGCAAGTGACGGTGACACACAACATGAAGAAATTCGACTTCCACCCAGAAAGGTTTTATTTGTCGTCTGACGGAGTTTTGAAACAATAAGTTGGTGTGCTACATGGGCAAACCAACTTGTGGGTGCCTTGTTGAAATCTATGGGACCAGGCTACCACGATCCAGTACCGCACTATATTAGCGAAATGTCAAGGGTAAAATACAAAAAAGGCAAAAAAGAGTAGAGGGTTGGAGAGACAGAAAACACACACACACACACACATTAAGCTAAATAACATTTTCGAGGGCCAGAATAGATGTCAAAACGCCAAGGAATGCTGCCAGAAAGTGGCTCGAAAGGCCCCTGTTCACCGAGGAAATATGACTGCTTAACTTATTCTGACGAACGTCACCAAGTTTTACTCCCCACTTAATCCATCTCATCTATAATCTCTAGCAGAACCTAGGTGAGGATGGAGTCTTACTGGCAGTCGACCGTGACGCATTCATCATGCTGTCAGCCATATCTTGTAGCTATGGACTTCAGAGCCCAACAAAGCCGTCCGCGATGAAGCTATCGCTTTGTGATAATGGCGACGCACCGTAAGTGAAATTACGGAGGAGGGGTTACGGGTCGATTACATTTGGAAGCGTAGTTAACTGAGCCATTTCTCGTTTTCAGCCGGTTGTTAGACCACAGGCAAAAAGACAGCAATAAAAACAACGTAGTAAATTCAGGCTACCAAACTCAAAATACACGTTTATATCTCTCATTCGCCCTCATTCACAAGCATATTGGGGATTCCGTCGGAAATGGGGAATTCGCGACCGGTCTCTGGGCAGACCAGGGCACCTTCGATTATGTCCAGCTCCAGGAGGGCCTTGTGAGCCTGGCGGAGAAACTCCTCGTTGGTCTCGTATTCGCTTGGGATTTCGTTTGGAAGTTCACCCACATGGTTGGCCCCAATCTAGTTAGGACGACGTATAATAGGTACGGATTGTAATGTGCACAAGAATTTCTGAGCGCATAATGACGAAAATCTGTCCAACTTTCGCACGTTATTAAGGTGGACTTCAGTGAGACAATCAACTTGTGGAGTGGCTTGAGGACTACCACCGGGCCGTTTGAGTAGCTGTACAGCAAAAGTTGTAAAGGAAGGTGGGTTTGCCTTTTAATAGCTCCCTTGTATTCCAGAATATACCTATGACGAAGCTGCACAACAGGACAGTACTTAGAGCCTAATTAATGAGCCACACAGACGTGTCTATGCGAAACGAAGTACTAGCGAGCAATGGCATGACACGGCTATTTAAGGATTAGAATCGTAGTAGAAGTCAAATACCTGCCCAGCCTGCAAAATTCTAAGTTATCGTCGTAAACTAAACAGCATGAACAAAAAACAATAGACTTTTAAAAAAGTGAAAAACATCAAATTCTAACAGATAAAAGAGGCTTGAGTAGCCTCACCTGTTCCGCAGCACTCTTCAAAACGCTCCACTCAATCTTAGGAATAAATTTGGCAGTTTGTGTAGCCTCAAATTCGGCGGGCGTAATTTCCACCTTGGTTGCCTGAATTGGACGAGACAAATACTCGCCTGGAGGCGACAAGGACTACCTTTATACCGAGGGGATAGCCGACTTTGACAGACTTTAACACACGCGACGTCAGAATGTTGTGTGTAAAGAGCCGCATCTTCCGTGAACTGCGAAGTAAATGTGGATACATAAGACAGAATTAAAGGGTCAGCTTAGAGACTGAGCAAAACCTATTAGTAAAATAAACAGCAGATAATAGCAAGTATAAAGACATCAATGGCATCACCTATTCGGAAAACAGGAAAAAAGGGAACGAAGAGACAGCATCCAGCATGATAACCTTTGTGGTGCTCAACAGTGGCAGTGTAGTTGAGCAAATAGAAACTTCGTAACAGAGGGAAAAAGTAATCCAGTAAGACATGCAATATCAGCCAAAACCATTGGACAGGGTGGATACCAGTGCCAAGGTTCAAAAGCAAACCTTCGCGTATGTTAGTTTATGCTCTGAACTGAATGCACTACCTAAACGAAGTCAAGGGGATATAAGACAGGCTCAGGGATAATGGTCGAATCGTACTTCACAGAAATCCAGAAACAGACAGGTGCGGACACGTGAACGTGTACTCTCACCTACCTCCCGGATTATTTTTTATGGCTTCCGGAAGAACCGCATGTGATCGTTACGCGAGTTATGCACATTCTTGTATAATTTATGATGGCAAAATAAGCCCTACATGCACGAGTTTCAGCGATAATCCAAAGTTCAGCCAGTCTAAAAAGTTCGGGTGTATTATTATAACGGCCAAAATAATTGGTGCATCAACGAAGACCCGATTTTTAACGAAAAAATGTAAATACGTAGTGGAAAAATGTGATATTTGCAGATACACTCATACCAGCTCCTCATTACATTAAACAGATTGAATGCGGGAAGACGACCGATTTCTAACTTGGCCTGACATTTAATTGCTACCATGCGGAGCGTAAGTACCAAAAAAAAATCGAAAACTTGGATCGTTATGGATAAAAAAAATACGTATATAAGTGCGTCACTGGGTTATCGTTTATAAGTTCCAGTCAGTGACAGAAATGGTCTAAATTACTTCAGACGGATGACAACGCCGAGTCCTCCAATGCTGGATTGCTCATTAAAAGTTAAAATAGCGTGGTCCCGTTCATTGCCTTTTCCTGGCACGCGACGCATGGCTAGATGGCACTGACTGGACGATAAAATGTGAAATGACAGGACTGCAAGCACTGCTGCGGTTCGTTCGACACGTTTTGGCAGCTGTCAGCGACGATGGAATGTGTGCTAATAAAGCCAGCTCTACCAGGCTCACCAGGACGTATGATCGACATCCACTAACATTCATGTGCATTTTCGTTTGATTGTCTTAAACAGTGTTTTTATTTAAACACTCGTATTACAAGTATGTGAAGAATATCCACAGTTTAATATGAAGCCACTTTCTTGTAGCTTGCTTTGCTCAAAAGGTGCTTATACAACTGATTAGTTGACAAAGAATCTACAAGGGTAAATCGTCTAGATATCAAACTAAGAAAGCGGGGCTTTTAAAAAAGCATCAGGTAGTCCGACAGTCGAAGCCCAACAATAGTCCTTCCTGTGTGGTATGACTGAGTAAGAAATGGCGACTCGTTATCTGGAAGTTTAAAAAGATGACATATACAGAGGTTGGAAAGAATGTGGCGAGTCTAAAGGGTCGCTATCGGACACTTTCTTTATCACCTTGTTATGTGGCACAAAACGAGAACAAAACGGGAATAAAATCCTTTAGATAGCCAGAACGCGAACCTGCAGCAACACACTCGTGATTCTCGACCTACACTTTGCTCTTCCGCCTGAATTCCAGTTTAGTAAAAGCCAAAATTACTCGTGGTGTACACTTTGTATATGTCTTCAATCCTTATTGTCCAGATAAACTCATATTCAGTCAAGTTTGAATTACCGAAAACACATAAGGGCCAGCTTTTCTATTTGTGCGAACATGTCTTCTGATTTGCCTGTCTGATTGCGTTTAAGGTTCGCAAGTCGCATCGCTTGCCTGAGCCCCGACAGACAAACTAGGTTTTGCCCGAATTTCGTTTCCCCTGTCATATCTTTTGCGCGTCCATACGTCTGAGTGAATTCGCTTCCGAATCGGGACATTAAGGAACATCCTAGATATTTGTGTAGGACTCTTGATCCCCAGCATGGGCAGAACTGGGGTGTAGTGAACTTGTTCTAGTGGGCTGCACACTTACCGAGTACGTTACAATTCTTATTTGCATTTTGCTCTTTTCTGTCCTGACTAGCCCTTCGTATAATCAATGCAACATCCCTCCTTTTGGGCCTTAGGGTTTTTGACCAGGAGCTTGCGAGTTTTTGTTGACGTTCTTCACCACAGCTATCGCAAAATTATTTTTGATCTATTTGTGTGCCTATATTTACCTCGCTGTCAACACTTTTAATTACCATCTTATTCCTGTCACTCTTTCTGCAGTTTCCTAGTTTGCTTCTTTCACGAGTGACTCTCTCAGCTTTCACCTTCCTCCATTCACACTGAGCTACAGCAGCTAAACCGTCATGGGTTTCGATCAGGCCGTCGAATTCGAGGCTCTTCCGATTGGATTCAGAGTGGGATTGTTGTGACTGCACGTAATTGCGGATATCTGGTGCCTGTTTGTTTTATTTTCAAATGCTAACGGTTTATGAATTTGTTGTCAGTCGTTCTTCGATATGCAAACTGATTATACATCCTTCGTGTCCCTCTATGCACGCTTAACCGAGTGTCCAACATCTTACATTTGAGAAGAAGCGATTCTTAAAGTAATAAAGAAATGGAATAATATTGCTTTGTTGGTCCCGACGAGGTTCCAGGAAAATTGTTCTTTAAACTTGCCTGTGAGCTGGCTAAGCCATTATCCATTTTGTATCCGAAATCCTTCGGTAAGAGAATTGTTCCCATGGGTTGGAAAATAACCCGAATTACATTAATTCAGAGAAGTGATATTCAAGTATTTGCGATTAACTACAGACGCGTGAGACAGACATCAGCCTGTTTCAAAGGACAACAGAAACCCACAACCTCTTGTCAATGGACAGGACGGCTTTCGAAAAGGAAAATGGTGTTGCGAAATTGTCTTACATGACGCAATGAAAAACATATTTTGCTGGTGGCCTAAATTGATTTCAGTTAGACCTTTATTAGTATTACCGTCAGCGTCTCTTATACAAGTCTAGAGAATTTGGTATAAGAGGCAAACATACTGAATGGATCGAGTATTTCTTCATCGGTCGTTCACAAAATGTTTATGCAGATCAACAGGAATCAAGACAAAAGTCGTAGAAACTGAAGTCCTATTTGGTTTAGCGCTGAGACTGGCCGTTATTCTCTTGTTTGTTAAGGGTTGGGCATAAGAAGTGGGCTGTAAATATGGCATATTTGCGAATGATAAGAAAATATGCGAAATCATCTATAGTGATGTCGACGGAGCCAACATCCAATAAAACCCTTGTTGACTGGGAATATAGCCCCACATTGCTCCTATCGTTTATATGGAACAAGTGTAGATACTGAGTCTTGGAATTCGAAGCCAGATTCCTAAAACAGACACCCCAAATCTGAACAGAATGTCACTCCGGGAAGCCGAAACACAGATAGATACCGGTTTTGGACATTTGACACTCTAATGACCTTTATCAACTGTTGTACGACGGATAAGGTGGCAACTTCAGTGTTGCTTTTGAAGTTTTTAATGAATGCAGCTCTCCAAAGTCTTCGGTACCTTTGAAAGGCCGCACCTCGAATATGCGATCGAGACCTAAAGACCCTGGATGCAGCAGGATTTCTACCTCTCCGAATGGGCGCAGAGGCATGCCAAAACACTAGTAAGACGTCAAGGAGCTCTGCCATAAGAGACCCACCTATCTAACCAAAACCTCTATCATCCTAACTATAGGCAATTGGTACGAGCTTTTTATACCGTGAATGGGTTCGATTGCGCTCTCCTGTGTGGTCTTCTTCCAACTCACCATTATTATCAACGTACGGAACCATCCCTTCAAATTAAGTATGGCCCAAAGAAGATAACATGTGAGAAAGAACTTTTCCAAGCCGTATAGTGAAACCATGGAATAGCCTGCCTGAGGCGACTGTAGTGTTTCAGTCTGTGGAGATATTTATACATCACAGTGACGTACACATGCTGCAGCAACAAACGGACTAGGTGACTAGTGACTTTGACAACATAGACTTATGCGAAACTAAGTCTGCTGCCGCTTGACACCGTAGTTTCATAAAATTATTGTCGATTTTTCAAATTTTTATGCAACAAATGGAATGTAAAAAGGAGTAGGCCAGTTCTCCACAGAAACGCCGAACCGAAATGAATTCAGACCATTAGTCCTTACATTCGAGGTTCTAAGCACTGACACTTAAGCTGTCTCTTTTCCCGGCTACGATAGCACCTAATATGTGACTGACTTTGTCCACTTTTTTGCTAAAATTTCAAAACACCTTTTCTCGCCGAAACGCATCACAACCTGTCGCCCAACAAATGCTATCAAAAACCAACTGGGCGTAGATGTACATTGGCTTCTTTGCCCAAACGAAGCTATAAATTGGAGCTAGATTGGACTGTTCACTCTTTATTCGTTGGTTTCATCGATCGGATTTATTGCCGAAAATCGCAAACGACTAAGATTTCTTATGAATACACACATGATTATGTCTTGAGACAGCCAATAGCTAACGTGGCACTTTTTGCGGGGATTCGTTTTACCTCCTTTGGTAGGATTCGAGTCTTTTACACCATATTCGCCCCGAACACCTATCTTCCAATCTGTATCCACGTGAGGCGTTAACCAGGACTTAGTGGTAAATCGCTACCTGCACTTATTGTTTTCCGGCCTTAAACTAATTCCTTCCTCTATCTTCATATCATGAAATAGGTATTACTCAATGGACGCACTCGTTCTGAATTGATCAACTTCATTTTTAAGAAATTTTAGAGCATTAGCCTAAACGGTACCACAGATCCACAACCCAGTTGAGAGCGAAAATATTAATGGTCCGTTTGTTTATATTGGCCTTGGTGTTTGATGTACGTGTTACAAACACTGTAATTGGCCGTGCTGGACTGACTTGTTAGGTGTATGCCTTTCGTCTACTGACTTCATTTAACTTAATTTCATTAATCAAAATCACGGACACGATCATATGAACACCCTATCAGTAATATGAAGCGTCGAACGTATCTAAACGATTATGTCGATAATGACTTCTACCTTGTGTTCAGTTTGCTTTCATTGCTTGAGTTCCTTGCTCCCCTGTGTCATCTCTGTAGAATGATAAATTTAGTTGGAATATGTTCCGCGTCGTTTGTTGCTCGTCCAGCATAGTCTGTTTTGCGTATCCCAAAAACCCTTCAACTTTCGACTAAAAAAGCAGATTAGTCGGAGATTTTACTGAAGCTCCCTCATTGGGCGTATGGTTTAGCACGCGACATTGAGGAGTTTTTTTGAATTGATACTACACCGATTTTTCGAGGAAATTTTTCTCAGTCAAGTTGAGTTGTTTCACACCAGGTTCTGCAAAAACGGATACCACCGGGTTGTAACATGTAAACACAGACTCTCCCATTCACGAAACAAAATCTCAGAAAAACGAACTCTTCATCCTGAACATCGTCTTCAGCACTTGCCTAAATAAGTGACGCTCCGGATCCGGGTTTGCAAGCAGTTAAAGTCGAACCTATATAAAAAGGTTTTGTATTGCAGCTTTTATTAGTTGACTCAGAACAAAACGCGGGCGCATATGTCTCGTGTTTCCTAATCAAGAATACATTTTCCGCAAATGAATCTTGACCAAACATAAAATTCCCGCTGCAGCAGATTTGAGTAGTACTATTGATTAGTTGGCGCTGATGACTTATTAGTAACAGTCTTCGCAAAGGGGTGCACATAACTCCTCCTCATTCCAAGACTTCTTCAGAAATCACACCGAGTAAGTATTTTGTGTTCAGCACACAAGTTTTGTCCGGACGCACCCGAGTACCGTCCACATTCGCGGTCACCATGCTTTGTTCTTGGATTTAGGGTCTTGCAAGAGGTTCAGTATCAGACAACGAAGTCTGTTCGCACATTTTGGAGCCCGCAATGTATAGACCGATTGAAAATGTCCAATATTCCCACCTTGACTCGGAGAACATAGCCCGCAGATATCGCAGAAGCGTTGGATCTTCTTTACTGTCCAGTGAATCCAGGTGTAGGTTTATACTTCTCATACAGCTAAACAAACAAAATTCACGCAACGTGCCATCAACCCATAGAATAGGTTTTAAAAGAAGGTAATCAATGAGTCTAGCTGTGTATCTTCCAACATACAATCTGATCTCTATCCGGAAGTCAAGACAGACCAACGAATAAGGAGCATTCCAGATAGGATTAACTTTCTGAATGTCTCCAGCCGAAACTAATGCTCACGATCCTTCGGTAATCTACAAAACGTTCTGTACGCCAAAGTTTCGTCGTACCAGAGGAGACTAAATGACAATTTCAGACCCAGTCGCCTCCGCAGCCAGCAACAGCCCAACCCGTATGTAGAAACGTCCTTATGGAAGAAACAGCTAGCCGAACTCGAACCCGGAGTAGTGTTAACTGCTCCTTAAGAAAGTGAACGCTTCAACGCTTATGTCGAATAAAAACCTATGATACAATGCATTTAATACGTAGGTGGAGAAGCGCGTAGTCGCAGAGGCCGAAATAGGCCGGGAGGAGGAGATGTCGACGTGAAATGCAGGCAAGAAGACAGAACCGAACTCTTTCTTTTTCGATGCTCATATGTCCGAGTGGCGGTCAGCATGTGCTACCATCCACGACCTCGTGGACTACTACCTCTTTCGGCTGGCAGCCAATTCTAGGGGATTTTATGTTCTGATGGATCCTCTCGAGTTTCACAGATAGCCACTATGCCTCAAAAATCTCGCATCCGTAGGGGTTAAACTACTAACTGAAAACAAACTGTGAGAAATGGATATGTCGAATTCGTTTGCACACACGCGCCTCAGGAACCATGGTTCCAGAGATCGTCTATTCTTCTCATTTATATGCGGGGGGCGCGCCTCTTCGCTTCTTCTAGCATATATATGCAAACTTATTATACCGCACTGCCAACATAGGTGCTGACTAAAAGTCCAGACCCGTGTTTCACCGATATCCTGCCGCTGCTTGAAACAGCTACGAGAGGTTCAGCTCTTCAGTGGGTCCCCCGTGTTCCCTATGCGGTTCGTGGTAATAGGCACTCCAGAGCAAAATCAAGCGAATAATTTCAGAAATTATTCAGTGCAGGACATGGAGTTAAGTCTCATGGACATGACTTTTTAGGGTCAGACCCGGAATTTCAATGAACATTTGAGTGGAAAACAATCGACTACTGTGGGATAACCACGAATGTCCATTCTACAAACAGTTGTACTACAAGTAGTATGAAACGTATAGGACAAACGCATTATACCGTACTCCCGACATCGGGTCTGACCCTAAAAAGTCATGTCCGGAGATTAACTCCATGTCCTGCACTGAATAATTCCTGAAATTTTTCATCCGATATATATATTTATATATATATATATACATTTTGCCCGATATGCGCTCACCGATCCGGTTACGAAACGTGCTAATATATATAATTGGAGGCTCGCCGGAAAAACGTAGTGTACTCGTGAATCTTCAAGTACGTTAAACCAACCCATCGTCAGACGAAATAAACAGTGGGGAGAGGGATAATCGTATTAGAGAGAAAAGGGGACGTCGAGGCTACATCGACAGAACAGACGTCCATGGGGGGGGGTATGATAGCATCTTAAGCTAGGCGCCAGAAGTTGTACATATATATAATATTAGAGGGGAGGCGGCATATATATACGTATAAAGTTTATTAATAGACAATAGTCCGTGTGGTATCATGAGATATCCTAATTGGTCTTAAAGTTCGGCATATGGCAACAGTTGCTGTAGTATGACAGGTGAACGTCTTCGTTAGAGTTTTCCTTTCCTTGGCGGGTCGAAAAATCCTGGTTGCATACCTTTGCAATTTTTCCAGAAGAGGAGCGAAACTACCTCTGGCCAGCAGCGGTTGAGGCGAGGTCGGCATTGCGCTGTATAAAATAGGCCAACGTTTTGCACAGAGAGGTTGTAAACATCCCGAATAAGAAGAAGCTCCTGACCTGTCGCGCTAAAAACTTTTCATTCCTTCGCCGGTGCCCGCCTTGCAGGCATTACACTTATCGCATTAGCAACAAAGTTAGCCCGCCAAATATGTTCATCGTGTCATGGTATGTGCAGATGTTTCCTTAGGTTTAAGTCAGGTTTCATTATGACGTAGTAAGCTCTTGGTCATTTACCGTAGACTCCTATTGACTAGTAGGTTTCCTACAATTTTATCGGAGATACGATTTCCAAATCCTCCAGGCCGTAACGTTTTCAGAGTTTCATGATTCCCATCTTCATCGGCTGTATCAAGGATGTGATATTAGGTAGAGTAAAGTCTAACTGTTTTCCTTCAAACAGTCTAAACGGAAATTTACAACCCAATCCCAGTAGTAGTTTCTTAGAACTATCGGAACTCGCTTAGACAGCATAAAATGGACAAACAATCCGTTCCGTCTCTCGAAATACCGAGACGTCCTTTTAAACAAAAGAGGTGACTGCAGCTTTCGAAGAAGCGTCTATTGAAAAGAAACCCGGTTTGGGTAATATACGAACTTCCACAGTTTCGTACCCCTTCAGTAGAAACGCAGTCTAGTCCGTTATTTGGCGCAAAGGGGCAGAAAAATCTGTTCATCAGACAGCATTGACGAGGAACTTAGAAGACTTCGGGATCCGCTTGGGGAGAACGGTTATTCTGACGAATATGTTGTAAGAAAACTTACCGAAAGACCGGCAAAACACATCACACCGAAGACTGAAAAGAAAACTGTGTGGTAGGGGGGCGCTCACCGATCGTTCATACGGAACTCACTCGTTCCGGTGTGCCTTAAGAGCTCTCTCTCGAGCCCAACCAGCAAGCGCACAGCGGCGCATGATATATACCATTTTGCCTAGAAAACTCTGTTCCTCAAAGTCCCCTTTCAACGTGACGCGGCGAGAGAACTCCAGAGAAGACTCTTTGACCAAGCCGTTTTCGAACCTTCCTGACAGCAAGAGTTCAGGTATTGTTCTTGACCAGCGCCGTCTTACGCGGGGAAAGTAAGGATAGGTTACCAACTCACGTCACCTCCATGTGTATTTAATCATTAACTTGCCCCCGTGGATCAGGTTATATTGGTCTAACGAGTCGGTGCCTAGCCGTAAGAATACGAGAACATCTGCCGACATGACTGAGGATAGGTGAAATTAAAAGCATACACAGCCCCACTCTCGCACAGATGGTTGATTCTAGGCATCGCGTGGACCCAAACGAAACCTTCCGTGTGGTTTTTAAGGTCCTACCTAACTGGCCTAGGCAGCTGGGTCAGCGCTTACTAGCACCAGCATTATCGACTGCCATCAGACCATGGAAGCCGGTTCTGTGCGCACAGAGGAACCTCCTGCACGCTCCGCGTCTATCGTGACCAACGGTCGATTAACTGCATGCATGTCTCCGCCACCCTGTGATACGGCTCTACCTAACCCTCACTACCACTAACTGTCTCCACCCCATCTCCCCCCCATCCATACACGTTGCTTGTATGAAATGACGAACCGTAATCGATTTCTATTATCGTTCACACGTTCCACTGGCCCGAAAAGCATTAATCGAAAGCACGCGCATGCTCGCCAAATGGTCTTCAAGGCATACAGTAATCCTTGATTGACAATAGTGGTAAATCACTTTCAGGACATTTTGAGTAACATCGAACAATTGCGAGTTTCAGTGCTTTTTCCAAAACCGACAGTGTTGCATGGTTATAACTCAAGAAGCCATCCGTGCTGACACTAAGCTAACCTGTTTGGTCCACATTATAGACATTATTTGCACTAAACATTTAAACAATTCCGGGACACGTGGACACCTAGCACGACCGGAAAAAACGACATTAGGAAGGCAAACAGCGCGGTCTTTACAAATATAGTTGATTCCGTGCATTGTGTGGACCCCAACGAAGTCTCCCAAGTGACTTAAAAGTGTCAACAATCTATTGGACAAAGTCTGCTAGCCACAAAAGAGGGGGCCACAACCAGGTCGCACAAACCGGTCCTGTGTGCACAGAAGAATGTAACGCAAACGCCGCATTTGCATAGTCAACGGCCGCTTCATTTACTGATTGCACGCAAAATTTTCCACGCCTTTCAGCCAGACTGTTCGTCCCGATCCGCTCCCAGCGGACACTACCCATCCAGACCGGACTAAATGATACCGTATGTAATTACCCTCCCGCATTCACCGCCTCCCACTTCTGTACAGCGATTAACAGACCTCTATTCCTCTTATTATCCACATGTTTTAAATAACTCTGTAAACCCATAAGTGTATTGGCTTGATGAGCAAAACTATCCTTCCTAAACTGCATTCCAAATTCAGGGAGGCTTGTTGCCTGCCAAAGTTCGCCTCTAGGATTATCATCAATGTTTTCTGCTCCACGAAATATTTTGACTTTTATACTATAACCTGTTATATCCCCCAGTAGTATGACGCCAGTTCTGTGCGGAATAGAAGACAGACAGGTTACCAGAGAACAGCTTTACTGTGTCAGTCACTCTGTGTACACCAACTCTTAATCCTTCCGTCCGTGGCTTCATATTTAAGGGTTCAGCCTTCGTCTGGTTTGCGTGTTCATATTGCTCCACTCCTGAGCGCCTGCGTGGGCAGGCCCTCGCGTGTTGCTGACCCCTGGAAGTCGCGCGTGACTCAGTGGCGTGCTAATGTCTGGCTCGCATGCGGGCTTCCTATGCGAGACTGTCCCGCCGGTTTGCGGTTCTTTGTCAGGCGTGACCTCCGGACGACAGGAACGGTGTATCATGTTCTGGGCCGTCCTAACAAACCGCATGCTTAAGGAGGCGGGCGGTGCCCTACCGGACTTGACGTTCACTTAGTCCCGTCTTTTAGTTTAACCATCTCACGTAGATCTTAGCCACAATCCACATAACCACATTACCTATCTGCTTACGACAACGAAACATTGGCGATGGGTTCATCCCATCTCGTATCGCATGTTGAAATGCTCACTGGTTGGCCTATCTCATGGGTGATTGTGTAGATTGTGATAAGTGTGTCTTCTCCGCCATTTAGCGATGAAAAGGTCTGGTCTGTTGGTTTTCGTTGGCCACCCTTACTGTCTAGTGCCAGTTAACCCTTGGCATCTTGGCTGTACGTGGGTGACTTTCGTGAACACACGGCCAGAGGGTTTGATGTTAGTTTAGGCCAGTCGGCCAACATCATAGGCTATAGTTGGTCTCGCAGACGCCTAGGAGGTATAGTGGTGGACCTGCGGGCAAATTTGCTTACTGTGAGGCAGATTTCTGCAAGATTTGCTATCGGACACGGAAGTATGGATCTCTACCAACTACAGCTGACTTTGCGCTTCATCACAGGGAGTACCCATTCTAGTGTCCTAACTTCGACTCGACCTCTCCTAGGCTTAACTATACTCCTCCCGTCCTAACCCTGATCCTAACACTAATTCTGGCACTAACTCTAACCCAAACCGCCTGAAATTTAGCATAGAACCACCTGTACTGCGAAAGATACATATCTCACTGTCCTGCTGCATTTACATTAAGCCTTATTCCTGCACCCACATAGACTTCGATGACTGTGTTGAATGCTACATGTATCTCCCACACGCGCATAAAAACTGGATTCTAATACTATACGGGCCGGTCTTGAACGAGGTGACCTCTGATCTCGCCTAAGCGTGAGTAAAATTAAACACTGGGCCAGAGACGGATCGATCTCACTCTTCCTTTTCACCCTGGGTGCAGTGTCCAGGGTGGCGTGAAACCGCCGCCTGAGATATAGATCTCTTATAAGTGAGAGGAGAGAGAGAAGTTTGGCCCAATTCTCAGAGCAGAATTCATTTAGTTCGTTAGCCGGATACCTTGCCGACAACAACTATCAGTGCTTCGCAATGGTTTCAACTGCGTCAGATTAAGTGGGACCTGTGCTAAATTACTGTGAGGAAACGTGTCTCAGCATCGGTTTCAGGGCGTCTTCCCTTTCTCATGCATCGAAAGCTCTACCGTCGCGAACGAGAATGTCCTCTGTGTACTTTACTGTACGGTGAGCTCAGGGCGTTGACGTTACTCGCCAATTCGTTCATGCTGACAGCGGACTTACACAGCATCTCTGGCACTCTCCCCTCTCTCACCAACCTGGACCTAGTGGTAAGGCATAGTCAGAGCGACCGGAGGTGCGCTCAGGCACAGTGACCGAAAAAACTAAACAGTCAGCCTCGGTATGCAACACGCCGCTGGTAGGGCACGATGTACCAGGTCCTAATGAAAAGGTGCGCTTCAGATGCAACCGAAGAGGAAATGCCATTCAGACCAAATTCAGAAGGCGTCACTGCGCCTGACTCTTTGCCCTGAGAAGCCCAAGTTACTCCGTCAGTTAGCAGCCTACCAAGCTATAATACTTAACAGGTCGTGATGGATGGAGTGCGTCGGACTTATTATTAGTGAGGAATACCCGGAAGTGCTCTGGGGATGAGTCGACCGTACTCTCTCTTCCCCCTCGTGTGCATCGGTCGGCCGTCAGAGCCTGACAGCCATCTGGGGTTGCGCAAAGCCTACACCTAGGTGTTCCGTCGCAACCACCCCCTCCCGTGTGCTGGAGTAATTATGGGTGCACGCGGACTCTACGCAGCCTGCTTAGCGTGTGTCATGACCGAATCCGCCTCCTATTTTGTCCATCGAATCTCAAGAGCCCGGCCCGTCGTGGGACACGTCTATGTACCAGTGGCCAGTCGGAGTCCCCCCCCCCTTGAATTATGATGAGAACGAGCACACTGACTGACTTGACTAGAGCTCCTGCCTCACGCATGCTCGGTCATAGGTAAGAACTCATAAACTCAGCTAAGTGCGACTACTACATGCCATGGGCCAATTTGGCCTTGCCTTGGTATAGCGTAACAGTATCACAGTACGCTTTTTGGAATTCCCTGAACGCTTTTTTGCCGAGAACGATCCGACAAATCTGTTGCGGTGAGTCCGCGCTATTTCTTGAATTATACTGTTTGACAGTTGTGTTATATTTGAATGTCCTCCTGGGTAAGGGGGAGAAATACAGGCTCAGACTGAGTAAATATATAGGTAGCCAAAATGATTGATGAGTCTAGCAGTGAAGATTGCGCGTTTTAATTGGCAATAAAAGACTTAACTTAATCAGGCATCAACCGAAGCCCTCAACACATAATTAGGTTATCAGAATCTCGCTCGTCTCTTATGGGTGTCGCTTGTGGACTGTGCACCACCTTCCTCGTTTAGATAAAGATACTGCGAAAAAATGCAGGACGGTCCAAGCTCTGGAGATCCATCCTTACCTCAAATGGACCCCGCTAAATTTCGCTCCAGGACTATGTCTCTCTCGTATTTGAAATGTCAAAAGATGTTTGTTACTTTCTTCGCCTGCAGTCGCTGTCAGACGCGTACCCAGACTAAAATTATTTGCCTGTTTATAACCAATATGCCAACAAAGGAGCGTCGTTTGAGAGTTCTTGTATGTTTCCTGAGCCTCTACAATTGTTCTATTCTGCTTCCAAACATTATTTTTACATAACTTCTTTGGTTTGTGCGTAAAAGTGCGCTGGCCGGGCATTTATGGGGCCATCAAGTGTTTTTTGTGCAGTTTACCAAGATACTACACTTAACCTTGACGAATTTGAGCTGCATCAATACATGACTACGGAAAATTCACTTCCGTGTCAAACTAATTTAGGAGTGTTTGCTTTAGACCAAGTACATAACAAGCGGCCCATCTTCGTCGGCCGCGGTGATAATTGGCGGCCCCGATTGTCCCGCGCCGTGACTGTCCCCCGTCAAGAATGTCCGTAAAACCAGATAAGGGGGAGGTAAATTGATGTGGTGGTTGACAGAGCAGTCGGTAGACATCCAGGCTTCTTGCACCTGCCTTGCCGTATGATCATCTCCTCGGCCCACAATTTCAACGGCGTCAAAGTTGAAGACGTGTCCCATTTGGGCGGCATGGGTTGATACCTCCGACTTTGGGTCCAACCTTCGCACGGCCAACTTATGCTCGTGCATGCGCGTTTGCAGCCGTCGGCCGGTTTCCCCAACGTAGTTACACATTCCGCAGCTGCACTGAAGTCGGTAGACAACAGCCGACATCTCCTGTTTAGGGATCGGGTCTTTTGGCCGCATCACTTGCCGGCGGATTGTTGAGTCGGGCCTGTGGGCAACGCCTATTCCGAGCGGCGCGAGGGACCTGGCTACGGCTTCGGAGACCCCTTTCATGTATGGAACGCTCCGCCACCCGCGAATCGCATTTTCACCACTATTGATGTGAATTACGGGCGCGAAGCGCTTCAACTGGCTCGTCGTTGGGAAAAAACTGTCCTCCGACAGGCCTCGACCTATGCACAGCTCAATTTCCTGCACAGATGCCTTACCAACTATGTTATGCCAAAATGCCTCTCTTACAAGCCTCCCGTCAACAGGGAACTTGTTAAACAAACGATGTTCCGTCATAGCCGGCAAATGACAAGGGTGCTCATACAAGATTGTCACCTACGGCTAAGGAAATACGCACGCTGCAAACGCGCATGCACGAGCATAAGTTGGCCGTGCGAAGGTTGGACCCAAAGTCGGAGGTATCAACCCATGCCGCCCAAATGGGACACGTCTTCAACTTTGACGCCGTTGAAATTGTGGGCCGAGGAGATGATCATACGGCAAGGCAGGTGCAAGAAGCCTGGATGTCTACCGACTGCTCTGTCAACCACCACATCAATTTACCTCCCCCTTATCTGGTTTTACGGACATTCTTGACGGGGGACAGTCACGGCGCGGGACAATCGGGGCCGCCAATTATCACCGCGGCCGACGAAGATGGGCGGGATTCAGGTCACGGTGACATGCGGGTCGGATGCTGCCACGCAGGCGGTATTGATGGGCCAGGCTTTGAACAAAGTGCGCCATAAAAGGATAGCTGTGTGCACGACTGCTCAGTCTCTGAAGATGGGTAGAAGAAACGACTACCCGAAACATCAGACCTCAAATACACCTCTCCCGGTGAACGCCTCCTCTTCTTTTGACGTTACCATGTCCTTAGTCCACAAAGTTCTGCATTGCTGGAAAGGATTTCGGCAACGATAGGTTGTGCATCCCCGCCTTGCACCCAGTAACCCCGAGTCCGTGTAATGCGGGAATAGTGGTAATAGGGGTTTTATGAGTGGGGCGTCACCGCAGAGAGGGAATGAGGTGAATGTACTAAAACGTAAAAAGTAAATGCATTTCCGTTTGGATTTTTCTTATATGCCTAGATATAGAAACTTAACTGAGCGCGATAATTGAAAAATAAACAAAAAGAACTCTCATTAAATAAAAGGCATTTTAAAGAACCACCACTTGAAAATTTGAAGCAGGCTAGTAACCATTAGAACAAACAATTAATAAGAAAGAAGAACAGTAGGTGCCAAATAGTGCGACTGTGAAAATTTACTGCTAGGTAACGTGATGCATATGTATGTTATAGGAGCTATGCAAATACACCCTAATGAATACGAAAAGTGTCAAATAACTTAAGTGTGATCACATGTTTTATTTGCATAATTAAGCAATTTAGTAATGTAATACAAACAATTCAGGGAAAATTTAAAATATACATGTAAGGTCATGTACAATGATAAAATGCACTAGTGAGCAGAGTGAGTAACAATGCTTATTTTTTTCCATCTAAACTACAGACAAACGGCTCCAGGTCGCAGAAAGATCAGAAAATCGTAGCTTTGTTTTCTGACAAAAGCGGAAGAAATAACCCCGGAGGTTGAAGAACACTGTCAAGCAAGGAGACAACTGCCTAGTGTGACAAATGTTAATATGGACGCCAACTTCATCAGCACTGAACTATTTATAGTCAATCATACCAAGCAATTTAAGGAATCAGCCACAGGAAAACAATCCAATGCAACTGAGGTCTATTGGAGCAGATTAAGACGAAAACCTCATATACGAGGTGCAATGTCGTCTGTCGTCTGAATTAGACACAGCTGAGCTAAGGCAAGCGCGGGAAATATTCCTGTCGTATATTGCGGAAGCATATACGGTGCAACAGCTTTCCGAACAGGGAACCGAAAAGGACTCTTTCGTGAATGCGATTAAACGACCAATTGCAAGGAACTTTTTTGTACATAAAATCAGGTTAATTGAACCGTCTTACTATTGTTTGTGCGAGGGACTAAGCACAACTATTATTGAAGAGAGAAATATGTTACGTCGTACGTGTTCGACAAAAGAAGTCGTTTGGAGGTGTCGAGGAAGCCGAACGTTTGTGTTCTAACAAAGGCGAAGTAAGCCAAATGCAACCGGCTATTCCTACAGCATGCGTTGTGTGGTGAGGACCGACAGGGCACAAAAGGTTTAATTACTCATTTGGAAGGAATAATAAATCACGGAGTACGGAATCGACAACGAAATTCAGTGCAAGTACATTGAGAAAACTAGGAAACCGAGGTAAAACAACGCATCACGGAGAGGGGGGAGCACAAACCGAAAGACACTTCATGCTAAATAATGTATCAATAAAAAAGGTCTTGCTAAAATAACTTAGTGCATGCGGTCATATCAATGTGCTAGATGACACCCAAAGGAGGCCTTCTGTTACTATGCCTACTAAAACAAATAAAGTAGTTAGTTGTGCACACTGAACTCGTTGAGGTTACACAATCTATCATTGGCAAGATTTTCGACACGCCCGCAATGTGATTAGGCTGCCAACGCTTTAGAGGCGTCTGGGGGTTCGTCACCGATGAACACGTGCTGTCCGTTTATGATAACAACCTAAGCCATCTTTAGGGAAGGATTAACCTCAGTCCGCCTCAAAACGGTTTACTTCGTTGCGGGGGGGTAACTGAGGGGTGGATATATGTTTGTTTTTGAATCTGCTGTTGCAAAAGTTGCGGTAAAAACATCTATTAAATGATATACCATAGTCGGGAACACGGGTACTAGGTAAAACCCGGACAAACATTTCACCGATATCTTGCAGTTTCATGACACATCAGTGTATGCCCCAGTGTTCCCTGTGTACTTTCTGGTAGATATTCCATGTTCGAAATCGCAGCTATGGTCAGGACATGAATGACAAAATACTTAGAAAAATGTTATTGTCATAACGAATCTGATCTCAGTTTCCTTATTTCAGTTTCACCACATGACATAAATGGTGTTGCAGATGGTATAACTAGTTGTTGATACGCCGACAAACGGTAGAAGATAGGACGACAGCCAGATAGGATTGGGCGAAACGACTTCGCGGCAATTAACGCAGACGGGAGAGCGTAGGCAACATCATCAGGAGTCCGAGTTGGAAAGAACGTCAGGTCGTTACAAGGTATCATCGTACTCTAGTATCGACTAAAAATAAATAAGAAATACTGGCAATCAGAATATGTGAATAAAACACCTTAAAATGATGATATTCTTCTTACAAAAGTAGGTAAAATGGTGGGAGAGCAGTAAAGGGTAACGGGGGAAACACAGGCGCTGAATGGACAAACAGATTCCCAAAATGATTGCAGAGTTTGACATTGAAAACTGCGTTTTTATATTGCGTAAGTTCGGCCGTTATCGATTTCACCAGACCCTTTCCAACACAACTGAGCCTCAGACGTCTTTCAGTTGACCCAGTCTGAACAGAATGCTTGAAAAGAAGTCTAATAATATGTAGTGGCTAATTAAAACAATGAAATTGTTCGGCGTTAAATTTTCAGAAACGAATGACAGTTAATGGTCTTTCTCGGGGCACAAAGTTGAAGAAATTCTCCCTAATCTTGCAAACCGTCGTAACAAACCTAGTTCAAAATCGAATTTCCTATTCAGAATTATGCCCATGTATGCCCAGGAAGGCCGACATTGGAACTCAGAAACTTTGCTGCCCGAGCATTTTTTCAGCCAGGGGTATCACCTGTCGCACTAAGCAGACAATGATTTACTCATAGCTTTTATGTCCCAATCTCTACATCAGACAGCTAGTATTAGCTGTGTTTGAGTAAGTTTCGGCGATCTGAGGGAGGAAGTGATTCGGGTCGGTTAATCAACATTTTAATATTTGGCAGGCTTACGCGTGCTGTCGATAAATTCTTATCGAGCCTGTAAAGTTATATGGGAACGAGGTACAAACTGAACATATGAGTGATAAGTGCAATCGCGGACCTTCCCGGGCAGCAAGAGTTCAAGTATTGTTTTCGACCATCTCCGTCTTACTCGAGGAAGGTAAGGATAGGCTACCAGCTCAGACCACCCCCATCTGCATTTACTCCTTAACTTGCTCCTGTGGAGCACGCTAAATTGATCGTACGAGTCGGTGCCTATCCACAAGAATACGAGAACACCTGCCAGTATGGCTGACGGAGGGTGAAGTTAAGAGCATACACAGCTCCATCCTCGTACACATGGTTAATTCTGGGTATCGTGTGGATTCCAACGAAGCCTTCCGTGTGATTTACAGGGTCCCAGCTAATTACCCTGAGCGACTGAGTCAGCGTCTACTAGCAACAGCAGAGGCAACTGCCATCAGGCTACAGAGGCCGGTCCTGTGCGCGCAGAAGAACCTCCTGCAGGCTCCACGTTTACCGTGGGCCAGGATCGATTAACTGTATGCAGGTCTCCGCGCTCCCACCTCCTTCACTCCCCCCTTGGGATACGGCTCAACCTAACCTTCACTGTCACTGACTGCCTCCTCTCCTCTCCCCTTCCCCCCGCCCCCCCCACTCTATTCACATACCCCATTTGTATGAAAGGACGAACCATAATCGATTGCACTTATCACTCACATGTTCAGTTTGTACCTCGTTCCCATATAAATGTGCAGCCCCGATGAGAATTTATCTAAAGCACGCTTAAGCCGCCAAATGCTTTTCTGAATTGTTCCATGGGAATTTTCGTAATTTTTATATTTTACAGTGGCCGTACAAATTATCTTTGAATAGTAAGAGGGCTGCACAACCGCATTCAAAGCTAAGGAAAATGAGAAAACAAGACAGCGAAGGAATGCGACCTCAAGTCTATTGGAACATTTCATCTGCAAAAGGAGAATAAAAGAAGACCGTGTCCTGCATTCGATGTAAAGCCACGCCGTCGCTGCATATGCTCTAAATCTCTCCGTCTTCCTCTCATATGGGCAGAAGCACCTATATACGCTCAAGTGACTAAATTAAACGAATGATGTAAGTCCTTTCCAGCCGATCTCGAATTGTGTGAAAAAAACAGTACTCTGCAGAGGAAAACAAGGTTGGTGAGGTGCAAAAAAAGTCGGTTGCATAACATCACGTTTGTGCGACACTTCTAGACGATACAACTAGACACTTCAAGAGTCCGCCACCACGTCCCACTTAATTATTTTAGACTCTTGTGCGTTAACACTGGAGTCCCACTGTCTAGCTCGAAGCCTTCTGTCTCACTTGGTATGCCAAACATGTACTTTGATCGTAAGCACGCGTATTTTGACGAAGTATTGCACCCCGCAACGGCTATCATAAAAAATCGCCGGCTTTAGAATTCTGCCGCCTGGCGTATCTGCGCTCTTTTTGAACGTTCGAGTGTCTACTCGCGTTTCAACCAATGAGTAACTCGTGCAATGTCTAGAAAAATTCGGTCCAGGTCGCGTTTGCTATGCGCTGTCGTATCGCGGCAAGAAAATAATAACCCTAGGCAAAATCTGCCAAAATATCAATGAAACTTAAGAAGATCGTGGAGCAGAAAATAGAAATAGACAAGGAAAGCAAATCCTTCCAAATAAACTGGATAAATCTGAATCCCTATCAAAGGACATTTTTGTAGGTTTTACCCGCGGATCTTCGGTTTACCTTTGGATTTGATCATTCATGATGGTGTTGAAGACTATCTTTGTGTCCGTTATACAACTAACCTGAGCGAAATCGATCTCGAAGTTTGCTAATCTGGTAGGTCCAAATGTCCGCTGACATGATTTTTAATGGTAGTTGCACAAAGTGGCGTGTTTACTAAACCCTCAAGAAGAAATCCACATTGCTGCCAAGTAGATTAACCAGATAAATGCTTTGGGAAGGCCTGCCTCGTTCGTACTGCTATCAAGTTACCTTTCAGTTTGATTAAACATGCTGAGGTATAATACAACTTTGGCCCACGAGCTCAAAAGTCCAGTCACAATCAGATATGTACAACTAATATACTAAGAGACTTATTGTTTCATACCGAGTTTTGTTGATGCAGCATTCAGCAGTAATTCATGCTGATGCTTCCCCGTCATGCAGTTCGCTCACCGGTCTGGTAAATAATCCTCAAGGTACAGTTTCAGCAAAGAAAGTATGTGTCTGTACGCAGCTTTATTGCTCTTGCCTGTAGGATTGACATTTGCAGCCAAACTTTAGACTTGAAGTATTTGGTGTAAGTCCTGATATGTCTTCTAGGGTGAGCAAACTACTAAGAATGATCCATACTGGTGTGACCGGTTGCGTAAGTTGTGGGTAATGTTTGACGACAGTGTGGCTTTTCCAACGCCTGTGTGCGGGGTCTGAACCAGGCGTCACTGATAAGACTGTCCCCATCTCGCTCTTTGAATGGGACAGAGAACGTCACTCCTATGTGACCTTGAACATCTACGGTCCCATCCAACAGGATATTGGTCTAGAGCTTAATGGGGAAGTGGTTGACAAAAAAGGCCCAATGTCCAAAAGGCCCCAATTGGAACTCCGGGGCAGTCGGACCGGTAGATGGCCTGCTGGGGGGGAACAGGCAAACCAGAAACGGTCGTCCTTGTCTTCCTTACCTCTCTTGGTAACACCCTTTGAGTACATCCTACAATCATAGTAGATGATTCAGTGCTATCTCCATGTGAGCTTTACATCCATTAGTATTTACTCTAAAGGGCTGGTCAACACATAACTCGTCGGAAATTGCAATGTGTGTAATGCCTCTCTGTTTCATTCTTTGGCAATTCAACTATGGGTGTTGGCGAAGGAAAGGTATAAATACAGAACCAGACGTTATCGAAAAACTGATGGCAATCGAAATTAACTGACAGTCGTAAATAATATTGCAGAATGATGATCGGTAAATATAGACTTAGTTTTCATTTCCGCCTGAGCATAGTTTGGCGAAGATAAAAAGTGTTCTGTGCATTAGAGATTGCTGGTTTAGCTACTATCAATAGACAGTACTAAATACAGATACTGTTCAGAAGCCGATTAGTAGAAAGCTGCTGAAACAATTCTCCAACAGGCGTGCATTTTTGGGGCCGGTTTTACTACCGGTTTCCTTTGTGCTGGCTACACTTGTCCTTAATCATGCTATGGCCTTCTTCCTCAAACTTTGAAAGCTGGGGAGACTGTCTTTGAATTTGTCTTCCTTCGGCTCATCAGACCTCCGTAGTTGTATCATTGAACCTCCAGATGCTACCGCTAGCAATGTGGCAGCCAAGGACAGCGGGCAAATCCAGTGATCCCCACATCCGGAAACTCTGCAAATACGCTTGACCACAACAAGGTCTTACCAGCTCACGATGCGCCCTCATTGGGCTGCGCTGAGCCCTCGTGACCCCAAAACCACCGGCACACATGTATGCGGTGGCAATCCGTCAACGTAGATCGCCATGTCGTGTCAGCATTTGCGCTCAATCCCATCAGCAACGAATTGATAGGCTCGGACAGTTGACTCGTGCATGGGAGAGGGATGAGAATGTGGGATCAACCCCGGGTAATCTTTCCATACCGTAAATCAGCGCATTCCTTATTATAGTAAATATGACACTCTTCAATCTATCACGACTGCAGGTCAGGTTCAATGACTCCTTTTAAGTGTGATCCTTATAGCACTCTTACTGGTGTGATATCCGAACAGCCCACATGAACTTCTGACGCATGCTATGGGTACCAGAACGTTTGTGGCTCGATTGGGTGGGCTGTTTAGGGCTATGAGTCACTGCGCCCAAGCCAATCTTCGGTCGACTTCGCATTGTACCACCATCAGTGCAAGGTGGGTGAGGGTGGTAAGAGCGTTGTGGGTGCTGTGTAAGTCTGCCTCATTATAAGCTAGTTCAAACAGAATTCACCGTTGCTGCGCCTATTCCTGAGGTGTAATCGTTGATAAGAAGTTGAATCGATCGCTGGAACAGCGGTTCTATCCGCCTGACGTTTCCGATTCTCACGTGAAACGTCAGACGAATAAAGCCACTGTTCCAGCGATCGCTTATACCTATTATGAACTAGTTCCTGAAACTCGTATCTTCGCTTGTACCGGATGCAATCATTTACGACAGTCGAGCTATCGACGTACCCCAACCAATGTAGCCAGGGCCGAGTTTCGGCAACGGTAGATGATGAACGACACCAGGAGCAGGAATGTATTCCGTCCAGGACTTGCTACTGCTATCTCAAGCTGTCTCAACTGGCGTCTGTCAGGGCAAAAGCTAACGGAGTCAAGTCATTCCCGAGAAGGTGTCGATGCGGTTTGCAGGAAGGAGGTAAGAGCGGGCATGCTGTGGCACCAAGGCATGGGCGATAGAAAGGCCTGTACGCATGCTTTCGTGCGTTGCATGAAGAAAGTGTAACACTGTCTGCTTAATACTTCATGCTGAAATGATTTGGACAGCCCTAAGGATATGGTTTGCCTAGCATTATCTAAAAAGTCAGTTTATTCAAACCCTAAAACACACTCTCGGTCATCTGAATTACATCTTCTCCAGATTCAAGTTCCATTTGGTATAGCTGTAGCCATTTAAAAGCATTCGATGATAATCTTGCTAAACATCCCCCCTTTTTCGCTATGTGACCCATTTATCCAGCGTCTCTACTCAGACCATTGCTGACGACGAAGAATACGAATGAACATTGCAAGTTGGCGACACCGACACGGATGGACCAGACGCTTTGCACTTATACAAGAATTAACCCCTTCTTCACAAGGGTCGCAGTGGCCAGAACTGTCACATCATAGATAATTAGACGTTATGGCGTGCAGGGAAGAATGAAAAATTAGTAAAAGAGACAAATTCCTTCATGTGTCACGCGGCCGCCAGTGAAAACCCAAGAATTAGAACCCCGAGGACAAAAGGAACGTCCATGTCTCACACGGTAATCAAGACATCCCTGCGGAGACCACTCCCGTGTGAACCTGGATGTTCTTTCTTTTAGTAGACAAAGGGTTAGACCCGAACCCAGCGACCGAACGTTTACGCAATGTCCATCTGTATCTGAATTTGAACACTGGGTCCTCCCATCTTGTGGTAGGGAAGCCTAAAAATGACTGCCACAGTCTCCCATGATCTGAAAGTATCACACTAATGATAACCGTGCGTCGCTATGTGACCGCCTCCCAGACCTCTTGACAAAGTGAAACAACAGCGGACCTGCGATCGAATATTCTTCACGAAAGGTAAACAGCTCATGCAAAACCACCGCGAATCATTTCATGCACAGGTCGAGGCTACGTCTGTGCCGAATGAATGAAAACGCATCAAATATCTGCTAACGTAAGCAGCCAGGTCAGCAAATTTTAAGTCAGGTTAAATGAACTCAGTTCACCCCTGATTACCATGACTGTCGGCCTCTGCACAAGTGTCTTGTCCGGAAACTCCCTTTTAGGTTAAATTTGTGAGAGACGAAGTTCTGCTTCCGGATTTATCTTCCACTTTTTCAATCACTGTTCTGAATCTCATTGAAGCAGTCGAAACGAATCATAGCATAATAATTTGTCAGATAATGAGTTCTCAAATTTTCGCACTAAGTGGTCAACAAGTAGAAAAGTTTCTGCATGAGAATTCTTTTACAAAGAGGAGGCAGAGTAGGCAGCTTGTCCTCCACATACATTGGAGTGTGATGCGTCGGAAGTCGTGTAGTTTTACTTGACACCATCATCGGCACTTGGTTATTTGGACTCTGACGGCAGTAACTACCTCGTAGTCTGATTTACCTATCATCCAATCTTGTAACTCTCACAGCCATGCATTGGTGCATAGTGGCATTATTTGTCTTTCAGAGGATGAAAAGTTTGAAGGCTCAGAAGGTCTCCTTGTCAAATAATAAGACGGAAGATTTCACTGCAGCTGTTTTCGGGATGCCACAATGAATATTTCCTGCCAAAACTCTGACTAGGACGGTGGGCTTGAAGAAGGGTCATGGAAGCGGGTGGACGGCTTTATGTGGAGAACGCGATACTTATTTAATGGGTGTTATTTATCGCATAGACACCAGTCAGTAAGAGACTTTTTAAAATTCGTGTGTAGAGGGCAAACCACTAGTTAGTGGATGATACCCCACCGCCCAGCTCCATCATATGGTTGAATTCAACCTTAGTTGTTAAGCGACAAAGAGGACCGAAAACAGGCGGTCACAAGAAAAATCAAGACTCGTATGTGTGCAGCCGAAGCACATTATCCCTGGTCCGTGTGGTCTAATGGCCAAAAACTAGAAAGTCGACTATCAGTAAGTCTGGCAACTGCCTTAGCCAAGATTCAGTTACGTCGGTCAGCGCCCACATATTGTAAATGAGTGAGCTGCGCATTTTGACTGAACGTTCAGCGCGGCATTAGGATTGGTTGAGATAGAATAGGGACAGTGTGAGAACAAGTAATCTTGCTTGAAAAATCAGATCAATGAAACAGGAGGAAAAACAGAAGAAGAGCGGAAACAAATTCATGCAAAATTGGTACAGCATGAAATGGAATCAGAATGATGCAATATAAAATAAAGGTAGTCAATCTTAAAGACTGACAAGCCTAAGGGATAAAAGTTTCATCCAAGTACAATTAGTTATCCTCAAAAGTAAACCCCGATAACCATGCTCACTTAATGTCCTATTTACATGTAAGAATGAAATTATTCACGATGTTGTGGTATGAAAAGTCATTGCTTGTTTCGAAAGTTGTTCATAAAGTTGCAGTAGAAAATCTTTGATACCACAAGAAGTTCTTCGCTGCCGCCTTGCGTGCATGTGGCACGACTTGGACGGTGGTTCGTACGGTGTCGGGCGCTGCGCCCGCCATCATCAGCAGGTGGCGAAGGAAGAGAGCACGGAGCGTCCTCTCCACAGCAACTAGACGCGATCCTCGTTCTTGATAGATCTCTCGGGCTTGAAATTACCATAATGCGCTAAAAGTCTTGGCTTTCGTGGTTGCCAACTGACAGAGTACTCCAGTCCTTCTTTGGAACGAGGACTTGACAACAATGGCTCCTTCTAAGTGTGGCTCTCATGACTTTCTCACATACAGGATGTTCGATTTCCCCTGCCTGAAACATGAAGTATGCGGTGCTGGGAACCAGGTGGTGTGTGGCAGACGTAAATGGTCTGTCTAATCTTGCCGGTCACTTCTTCCACATCCATTTCCGATCATCTTGATTTTGCTTTGTCATTGATGTACCGTGGATGTAGAACCAATGGGTGCAATAACTGCATCGAGGTCTACATAAATGAACATCATTGCGCCATCTGAGGAACAGTGGTGGACCTCGTCATTTTTGACAGTTGAAATACCGACCACCGATCAGCAGACCACACTGATGCTACTGGCAAGCAGCAACAGAGTGAAGACAAGGCTGAAGAACTCGAGAATAGGAATCTACGTAATACAGGAAGCGTATGTATTCCAGTTCTTAACAGTAACTTCAACACTAACGCTAACCCAGCCATTAGCCCGAGCCCTAACCTCAACTAGAATCCCAATCTTGATCCTGGCCTTAACGCAAACCCTACCTTAAACTAAACCCCAAAGGCTCTGAAATTTAGAGAAAGGCCGCCAGTACTACAGGGGGATTCGTGTTTTCGTGTCCCACCGGTCGAACTCTACAGGAGCCTCCCTCCCCTATTCCGTTTAGGTCGACGCCAAACGACCTCTTAATCTCCGATAGCCTTAACTTGAGAGTGGGCACAAATGATGTCACATGGGGAAGAAAATTGTTGGCGGTTGCGGAGTCCACCTCTGTTAGACTGACGAAGACTTAGGGAGGATAATCTACTCATCAGTAGAATTGCCTTCCAACATTGCAGTGACAGAAACACTGGTGTGAGCCTGTTGGTAGCTTTTATGCGAAGAGACCTTCGGAACGCTCGGTTGATGAAGAGTGTGTGCAGTAATGTAACCTGGGCATGACACCATCTACTTAAATCCATGATGGAATTCCGTGCATAGCCCCAAAAATCCCCAACTACAGTATGATGTCAAAAGGACTGCAAAAAGCTTTCTTTAACGAATCAAGGCCATGGCAGCACTAAATAAGATAAAAATGCATGTCAGATATTTTTGTCCTAGAAAATAAGACGTAGTGCGAGTAAGGGCGTTATTGCGCCTTCCAGAGAAACAGTGAATCGTCAAACACCGTCGCGAACAATAAGAAACGTAAACTCTTAAATAAACTGTAAAGACAAAGAAATTCAAAGACACGCAGACAGTAGTGAGAGAAAACATACGTTTGCAAGCATCAGGATGGTCTGTAGCAAAAATGTGTTGCTGCTTTGTTCCCGTTTTGCCTGGAAGCCTAGAAGCAATAACACGAGGTTTTACACGACCTTAAATGCCAAAATGAACATTTTAAAAGCTCTCCCAACCCTTTCCATCATCGTCACCATCTACTTCTTCTTCCTTTTCTCCTTCTTCTTCCTCCCCCATCTCTTCTTCTTCTATCTGCATTTAGTCCATGAGCAGGTTATCACAGTCAACGTTTCAAGCTGATTTCGATCTATCGTTAACTTTCGACGAAACGGTGAGGCTGGGTTCGAGCAGGAATCTGAAACGTCAGGCTAATAAAGCTCTTGTCCCAGCGATCGTGTCTCCTTCTTCAAAACTGCTTCCTGAGACTCGTCTATTCGCTTCTATTGGAAACGGTGAGGATTGTTGACTTAAGATCTGCCGAAAACTTACAATCCTGGTTGGATATAGTCAGAGGTCAAAAGTACAGCCAGTATAAGAGTACTAGAAACAAATTTTCACGAAGAGACGAAATGCTGTAGAGTCTCATGGGTGCCATAGTTTACACCACTGAAGACGGCGAAAATCGAAAACTCCGCGAAAGTCACTTCTAAATTATCCAGCCTAACCCAGCCGACGATATCTTTGGTCGCACTACTCCTGAATATATCTGAAAAAAGGTTATCAACCGGCTATGTGGTGTGGGTTCTACAAACAGAAAAGCGTCCGAACACGATGACAGAGTTTTTGGCCAGAGAAGGCTTCCTTCTACCTAAAAAAAGATGAATAGAGACTCCAGGATATTAATGAAACAGACCGCTTGCCCCGAGAAAATTACGCGCTTGCGACAACTCCATCAATAGGGGAGATTCTACTGACCAATTAGAGTGCCGTATATGATGTGTGTTTAATTGCGAAATCCGGTTCATGTTTTTCTGCGACACTCTAAGCTCCCTATCAATGGAATTTCGAATCAATGGAGTGTGGCAGAGCGTTTTGTGCCGACGATCGGCGTTCAAATTTGGATTTAGCTTGTGACCACTATATACCACTATATATATTCTTTTCCATTCGTGACTATATACTCAATAAAATATCACGATGTAGGACCAGGACCTTGTAAGTATCTGCTATTCGGTAGTCACCTATTTTGGCAAAAGAAGAATCAAATCCGCTTACAACCACTTTCCTAATTTCTTCCAGGGAGAAATTTGACAAATGTAATAGTGTAAAAGCTATCTAATGGAGTTTTATCTGGGAAAATGAAGCAAACTACCACAGAATGTGATCTGGGGAAGGCCAGAACTAGAGACAAATGTTCGAGATCTAATTTTATGCATGAAAAAAGAAGAAAAAAACTGGTGGAGTGTCGAAACAACTTTTTGTCGATTTCCAAATAGGTTGTGTCTGACTGGCCGCCACATGTAGTGGTTTCGCAACGAAGCTCTCGGAATTCTTTCAGTAGGAGCGTCAGCTAATTTCTGGGGAGGCTGCTTCCGTATTGGTGAGAGATCCCCAACGACACCTGATACCGTAGCATGTGATTAGAATCGTTTAACCTTAAGGTTCGGGAGGAATACAGGCCGAATAAAAGACCGCAAAAGGGCTTGTAGCTGAATTTAACAGCATGGACGATCATTGAAATGATGAGTATCTGAATGCATCAACGGAATAACAGATACACAAATCCTTCGCCTGACTCTTACAGACAAGCATTGCCGAGCAATATTAAGAGGAAATATTATGTGTTTTCGCAAATTTTGAATAAGTTATTTGACCCTACTGTGAATAACTAGGCAATCTCGGTGAGATTCGAACCCAAGACAGCACAGGGAGGCTTGATTACGGCCAACGCTTTAGCCACTGTTACCCAAGGGCATGTTCCAAGTTTATTTATCCCCTCGATGGCATACCATCCAGCATCTGGGAGTAGATACTGCTATTCACTGGTTTTCTTGTCCTGCTTGATTTCATGATCTCAACCCTGCTCAGTGTTTAGGCCTCCTAAGTCGCAGGCTCCTACGACTCCAAATACCGAGTTATTTGGGGCGTCTGGCAGAGTTCCCCTCATTAGCTGTCTCAGGTTAGTATCAAGAAGACTGTCAAAACTCTCCAATGGCGTAGTGATCTGCCTTCCCTTTCTAGGCCAAGAGTATGCAATCATTTCTTTTATTTCTCAACCTCCCTTATGCATACGCCGACGGACTGAGCGTCACAGCTTTTATCTATTTTCGTCTAAATTCACTTCAGTTAACCCAGGCCAGACAGTTATAATTCCACCATCGCGAACGCCGACGTTTACTATGCGCCCACTCCGTGGACACAGCACCGGCACTGTCCACTTGGCGTGTAAGTCAAACCTGAGTCGGCTAAGCGTTTGAGGTCTGCTCCCCCTACGTTTGTTCACAATAACCTTATCTCACTATAACATCTATCACGGACATATTTGAATCTATTCGGAATTAGGGTAATACAACAGTTAATAGAAGAGCCTGCAATCCTGTCTGAATTGTTCAATAATAGACAAGATTTTGCGACCACCCAACCTTCTATGTGAGATGCTGATGGGTTAATTTGTTTCTCGGAAGTCTTCGCACATGGATTCTCGATCATACAGAGACGTCATAGATGATCATTAACAATGCAAGCGTAGCTCTTTTGCGAAGTCGAACTCAGAATTTGTTTGTATACTCCGAAAATATAGAGATAAAAAGCTAACCGAGAAAGAGGAACTGCACTCCACATTCAATGTGACAATAGTAGAAAATGGCCGATTCTTCTCAAATGACAGAAAGAAAAGGCGTTTCGCGGAAGTTCTGAAGAAGGGAAAAACCAAAATCGCCTTGATGAGGTAAGTAACCGAGCACCGTTTGTAACATTTAAAATAGGTAAAAAACACTCTAATAAAAGTTTTCATTAAGCACGTAAGCTACACAAAGACCATAGTTTTAATATCACCCCGTAGGCCTTAAACCCTCTACCAAGCATAAATTGAATCAAAAGTGTCGAAAGAAGATGTTAGAGGAGACGTGGGAGCCAAAACTGCCAGTGTCCTGATAGGCGAGATGAAGGTCTGTTTGAGGCCTTCTTAAGAGAAAACGAGCGCATTAAATTCCTAAAGGCGGATGATAGCAATGCGATAGAGTCGGCTAATAAAGATAATGTAACAGATTTTAAGCACAAGTCAACTTGTCTGGACAAGATGTGTCGGCAAGCCCCTACAGAGCCAAATAAAATGCTCCGTCAGAAACTGCTAGATCTAGTGGTAGGACGGAATGCCAAGGCTTGGAAATTAACTATGACGGTACAGAGATTACACATGCCACCACTTCCATTGACTTCAAAGAAATTAATGCGCCCCCGACTGCCAACAGTTTATAAGGACAGCATAATTCATGTAAACTATCGGCCCCACAGATTCCCAACCTTCCAGTTAGAAAGCCCTTTTTTCGGAATACAAGACTGTTTAGTTAAAATAAAAACAATTTTTAAATCCAAGAAATCCGCGAAAATTTCTGAAAATGATATGAGAAGTGAACATATAAGAGGAGTCCGTACGCATTTTCGATTTTCCCTTTTTTCACAAACACTCTAGTCGAACCTGTTTCTTTTGAGTAGAAGTTTGTCTGACAACTTCTGTAACCACCCCAAATTAGGACTTAATTAAGTTGATGACACCTTTGTGGCAGTGAAGATCGAAAAGGCTGACGTCTACACACATGCACTAAAATCAACTATCCTCAGCATTCTGTTCATCGTTGAACGCAGGAGAACTTGCATTCCTCGATTTACTGGCACACGGAACCCAGAGTGTTCTACTAAAGACGAATCTGTTCGGCAAACGAACCATCAGTGATCAACATTTGACATTTGATTTCTGCCAGGCTCTACCAGTCAAACGGGGATTTTTCCCGTTTCACATTAAAGCTGGGCGACCATGTATAATTTCTCAGGATTTGAAGGAGAAGGGTCAATTTACAAGGAAGCAAGTGGACTTAGATGGCTATTTTGAAAATAGGATGCGCAGTCTCGGAAAATTTAACGCAACACCTAGAAGCAGACTAACCGGCGCGGCGATGAAACGACAATCCGACCTGTGCTATGGAAGAGTGTTTACATCGAACAAACCTGATGCGACACAAAGTCAAATCGGAATATGATGCCCTTCTCAACCCGAATCACGACTGTGCCCGAAAAACACGGCATAGAATACATTTCGGGGTCGGATCTGATTTTGTAGCTGCACCTGCAGTAAACAAGCCCCAGCCGTCTGCCATACGGAACCAGTGGTAATGGGGGGTTTCACATTAACCCTTAACCTTAACCCCTAACACCAACCCCTAGCCGTAACTCATAACCCCAATCCCAATCCTCAAACACTTACCCTAACTCCTAACCCCTATCACTAACCCCTAACAGATGTGGCTGTGAAATAAGATCTTACCCACTTAGGATATCCGTCAATTTTTTACAGAAATGCGATAATCCTTGTGAGGATTTGGTCGTTGACCTGGTCCACATTGCCTAATGCCTCCCTGCAACCTGTTCGAAACGCCCGTTATAAAAGCATTCTACGTGTTATCATTTGTGGGACTTTTTCTCAACCTCTTTTTTCTGTCTATTTAAATTGTTATGGCCCCTTTGGTCCCCCTTTAATTTTTTTCGTTCGCACATAAAAAGCGCCTAAGTGTATTTATAAATGGTTTGTTTGACTTCTCATTCCCTAACACACAGTGGACCATATGAAACGTTTGATTGAAACACGGGAGAACTGCATGATCGAGGGGAATTATCCGTCTAATTCCTTCAGAGGAGCTCGCAATAAAGAGTACATTTATTGAATTTTCCTGCCCCGGGAAAAATTAACGTGGTATTCATCACCTTCAGCTTCAAAGTTTTAGACATGGCAAGACATAGATGGGCACTGCCGACGGTTACTCGGGTGTGGCTAACACAACGTTTTGACAGTTGGTGAATTACAATTCATGCTATAGGAGTATTGGCGTTTACAAACCATTCACGACAGTTGACAAATCAGTAGATGTGAAAAACAATCTCTCGTACTAATAACCATTTTTGGTAGACAGATTGAAAGGCGCCAATTTTTCATTCGTCTCCTACCAAATTGTGTCCAGAGGGAGCTTTATCAGTAATCCACAACTGGCCTGCCTGAGTTTGTGAAAGCGTGCGCCGAATTTTATCGTGGAAAAATTTAATTCGGTTTTCAAAAACTTTACCAATTCCCGAATAATTTTGAACCCGACCTGCCGTTACACTTGCATTCAGGGTTTCCAAACTATGAGCCGTATATTTTCCGCGTACGAAAAACCATACATTTCGTTACGGTATTACGAGGAAATTTAGCAGTGGATTTGAGCCATGTTGCATTTACCTCGTTGTTGGTAAATGCAGAGACATGACGTCTTATAAACGGCCATTTCACATTGCTAAAAATCTCACAATCAGAAACTTTTGAACCGAAGTATAGCCCTCTTTCGAGTATAAAACTGGAAGAAGATGTAATTTCCTACCGAATGAGCATACGAATGAATATTTTTATGCAGGTGTTCCATGATATGCAATCTAACTTTCAAGGGCATCGAAAATCAATGAGAAAAATGCATGTTACTTAAGTAGTCATATTTTACAGAGTATAGTTTTTGCATGCGGCCGGAAAGAAGTTCGTTCGAAAGCCGACAACCCGAGGTAACAGGATCATTATCGAATTACGCTGCGCGGTAATTAGTTTTAAACATCTACTTAATTAGTCTTTTCGGAACGAAATCGCATTTCGAAATTTCGGCTGCCATTTCGTGGGTAAGCCCACCTACTGTATATTATCTCTGTCTTGTCCCAAACATTTGTTTCCATCTCCTGAATCCTTTAGATCGCCAGCCATGCGACGCCCACCGTCTTTGACCAGCACCCTGTCGCGTTAAGTCTATCTACATGTCTTGTGGACACTCCCGGACGCACCGGCCGACCGCTCTGCCTAGCAACAGCATAAGCGCACACAACCAGCTACGGCTGTCCTCGCCTAACGTAACACAGCACAGCGTACTAGGACACAAGGTCTTTTGCATTGTCTCCATAGGCCCTTAAAAACAGTCCAGAACATGGAATAGCTTTCTCTCGGGCACGATCTGGTGGTATTAGTCCACGTCCTCTCCTCACCAGTGAGCATTGCCGGTCAAAAGAGAACGCCTCCCACTTCCTGTTCTTGATTTGATTCGTAGACTTTCCCCTAACTTTGGTAGTTGGAAAAAACCACCATGGAACGGCGTTTCTTCAAATGTTCTAGCCTCAGAACCGCTGCCCCAGACGTCTAGTTTCTGGAACGAAGGCCTCTGGGACTTGTGCTCGCAGTAAAAAGGTCAAAGGGACAGGGCCTGCCTAGCCAAAACAGGAGTGTAAACAACAATAATTTTTTTGCGGGCAGTGCTCTTGAGAGGAATTTCCATTTTTTTAAATTTTGGGTTTGATAAAAGAGAAATTTGGTCTCCTAGCGGCCAGTCCAGACTAAGTCGTCTAGCTCCAACAAAGTTACTCTTTTATAACTTACTCCCGAGTTCCACTATCTAGTCGCGATTCAAATGCACTCACTGAAGATGAAACTCGTTGTCTCCACTTGAGTCCACTGAGCTGGAGTATCACAAAGACAGAGCATTAGGCCTATTGATAACCTTCAGTCCCTTTCCGGCACTTTCCTTCTTGAAATAAAACTACATGTGCTGTTTATATGTCTTAGTCATTGCCGCATACCACTGCGTCCGCAGGACCAGAAATAATGGAGTGGGGAAAATAGGGGACGGGCAGCGATTTCAACAGGACAAGTACAATACGCATTGCATGCGTGAGAGGAATTATAACAAATTAAAAATTTCCTTGTGGTATTTGGCAGAAGGCGATTGTTCTCGGACTCTTGGCCTAAGGTCTGGGCGATTAAAGCAGCCTCTCTGTCCGCCTAGGCCACGACATCAGACCTTGGTCGATGAAGGGTAGATCTGTTAACGGAAAAGGTAGTGAAAGTAGACGCTCGTCTTCGGTAATTGCATAGCACATCTTTACATATGCATAAATAACTGAATAAACTGATCATATGATCTGTGCGTAGGAGATTGACGTTAACTGGAGGGAGGGAAGGCGGCTGTAAGGAAAGCAGAATGCGCCTTAGAATGGCGGGTTATGCTGCGGCGGGTTAAGCGTACGTTGGACCATGCTAGAGGCAAAACCTGCAAAGGCTTGTCCCGACGACTCGAGTTTTTTTACAGCGAATCAGAAACGCCTACCAGACTGGCTAACTAACGGCCACGGGAAGGACACTTTGAGCTTTGTCCCGGGGCACAAAATTAATGCCAGCTATCGCTTGAACGCGGAAAGGCATTTCCAGCATTCGCTTAAGTCTTTGGGGTTTTAAATCAACCATTTACTCGAGGCTCGGCCGATCCAATCGCTGCGATGTGTTTTAGGATCTTACCCTTGTTATCTGTCCCACTGGTCCTATTCTCTGGCCTCTTTAATGACCTAGTCATTTCCCTCCGCTTGTGAATTTTATTCACCTGTGAAAGAGTTACGTACGCAGAGAAGCTAGCTATTTTGCACGCAAGATGGTTTTATAAAGGGTAAAAGATGAAGGGAGAATAAATACGCCCTAGTTTTTCATACCAGTAAAAGATTTTCAGCGATCGTGTCTCCTTCTTCGCGACTACTTCTTGGAACTCACCTCTTCGCTTCTATTAGCATATTTCTTCATTTACTGAACACGGTAAGAAGTGCTCTAATTTCAATTTGTACTCGTATTTTAGACCGGTGACTTCCTTATCGCCAGTGTCTGCGTTTTAGATATTCCCTAAGAAGCTAACGGTCATACGCAACGTTGTTCGCATTTTGGAGTTTGTCGACTGCCAAACCCATTCATGACTTACTTTTGTAATGAAAAAATTGACTGATAAAATTCAGTGTCATAGAAAATCCTGTGGGAGACTAAAAAACCGAGATTAATGTGCATATTTACTCGTCAAGTGAGGGGAAAACGATGTGCTATTAGCTTCTCTTACCCGGCTTAATTAAAGTCTCTTTGTAGATCATTTTTAGTTTGACCTGAATTCTGTCGTAGGAAAGTAAACCCTTTTCTTATAACAAAGTCACGATTTATGAATTTTAATCTAGAGAATTATAAAATTCAAGACAGCGTTAATTTCTGGTAGTACTTTTCTACATATTTATCACAGTTTGACTTATCTTCAAGCAACTTTAT
>CACRXP010000232.1:482750-501448 GCA_902702965.1 Spirometra erinaceieuropaei
CGAAGAAAACCGCGTATTTCTCCATTTTTCTAAAAGATACTATATATGAATCATAAAGGTTTGTGATGAAAACTGACTGCATTGCCTACCTCGTAGTGAGCATTAATGAGTTAAGGTATACCATGTGGCCTTTAAAAATCTCATTATCGCAATTTTTCAAAACCTAAATATGGCATTCCTTTGCATATCAAATTTATAGAAGACGCAATTTGCCACCAAATGAGTACAAGAGAGTTTATTTCGACCATTTTAGGCAAAATATGCTTGACTCGAAAATGCGTTCATCTTAAATAGACATTTTCTACTAGGTGTACATTTAGACAACTGAAAAGAAGTGGATTCAAAAGACCGCATCCAGGCGGAACTGAAATACCTTGCAGCTGTGCTACACGATATTTAATAGTAATACCTTACTTAAGTAAAACTTCCTAATAGAAAACACTTTTCGGAATTTTGGTCAGCATTTCATATGATCGGTCACTGACTGTATGCAAGAGTTATGTTACATGCCATTCAAAACGAAAATCCCACGTAATATTACTCTCTACCCAAAATCATACTTCAGGATTCCAATTAACATTTCACGAGATACTGTCTCCCAAATAGAAAGACTAAGAACCTACAAGCAACTTGACAATTCACCCATTCTCTGTTAAATGAAATATATGCACGATAAATCAACAGAGGTCAGAAAGAGGAGAAGAGGCGATCACTGAGACGTGAAGTTTGTTGGCCTGACATTTCGGATTCTCAAACACGTCATCAGAGACAATCGACTGCATTTTACTGTTGAGTCAGTGTCCTTTGGTAGGAGCAAAACTACTTTCGCCAATATTTATATTAGCTGATTTCCTGGAAATTTAGTTCCTTATAAGGCCATTTTCTTAAAGGCCTGCCAACGTCTGAATAGCCGAGTCATTTTTGGTCGCCAAGAGAAGACGGGTTTTCCTTAAATCTTGCAACTGCATGTCTTCTAGTTAAATATCACTAAACTTTGATAGTAGTGACTCGACTTGTTTCAAAGCCCGCGCGCCTTGCTGCTAAGAATGCATGTCGTATGTTGTCCGGTAGGTGTTTCCTGTTTGAAGATTAAAGTTCATGTTTGCTTATTGCAGTAAACTGGGCTAACTGGAAAAATCAACATATAATTGAACTACAGCCATATATGATTGAGATTATCTGTTTATATTTTCTGGTACACAGAGTAACTGGTGGCTCACTGGAGGCAGTTTGCTGCTGCAAACCGATCAGCCTCGGCCAAAACTTATTCTTCAATGCTAAGTATTTAGAGAGAGAAAATTAGTTATATGGAAGGTCCACAAGAGAAATTGTTCAACAGAGCAAGTCGATTTTACCCACCAAAAAGCTGAATACAAGATTAGGAACCGGGTCGATTAGAAGGTAGGTTATTTTCTGATTCGGTAGCCTTTGTACACAATACTGGTAGAGTCATACGAGGAACCCCAACTTCGGTTTATGTTGAGGAGTGGAGTCGTGCAGTGTCAAATATCAGGCGGAGAATGGGAGAGGATGCCCTTATTTATAGGCCAGTCTGTCTTGAAATAACCGCTGTTTACACTGAACAAATGTCTCGTTAGCTGCAGTCACACGCCGACGCCGTGAACGTTTTTTTCAAAGAATTCCAGACACAGAAGAAAACCTGAGCCGAATCACTTTTTCAAATAAAAAAGCACAACGTACACTTTTGGCTTCCTCAAGTTCTTTTCCAGAAATGTGAACACTTCCATTAGCAAAGGATCGTTGAACAATCATACACTGGCAAACAAAATGGATGTTGTAGTGTGCACAAGGATATCCGCCATCAGAAGGCGGGAATTATTTATTTTAAAGAATTTACAAAACGTTCGTTTTTATAGCAATGTCTTTGGGACAACAATACCTTAGCAAATATGCATATCAAGAATTAAACCTTTATTCACTCAAATAATTGAAAAACTCAGGTCACCAACTGTGCGATTAGGCAATGTTGACAGACATTTAATCAGCATTATTACAATTGTCCGTTCTTAATGTGGTTGTAAAGGTTCAGTCTATCCCATGAACGCCTTGCGCGCCCGATACATATGTTACTATCTCTTATGATCAAATCAGGTGGGAATCTGCAACTTCGGAGGAATAATTTCTTTGTCTAGCGCTCGTTTCATTTTTCTGTTTGAATTGATTGTTTGAAAAAAATTTTCAAAAAAGTTTCACCGCCTGGAGAATTGTCATTTTTTAAAACTCTCACATTCTCGTGTTTGCGTGTACCAGAGCCCCGCATTAGTAAATTCATCACCTTCTATCCGGACTATCTTCACCTTGCTGGATCTGCAACCGGACTGGACTAGTCCTCGGACGTTAGCAAGGCGGTCAAAAAATCCACTTGTACAAACTGTGACCGTCCTAGTTTTGGCCAGTCGTGTAGGCAACCACTGATGTCACGCCTGCATGCTACTTAAGTAATCACTTTTTGTAGCGTGTTGTTTTTGCGGACGGTCAGAAAGAAGTTCGTTTAAAATCCGGCATCCTGCTGTGACTGAAATATCTTTGGATTATGCTGCAGAATAATGGATATTACAACCCTACTCAAGCAATCTTTCCGAATATAAAGTATATTTCAGAATTTTGGTTAGCATTCTATGAGATGCCAAATCTACTGCGGATCTGTAGGAGAGGGCAGGCAATGGTAATTTAAAACGCTTTTGCAAGTATATAAGGAATGTATATAAATATGAGATTTTGAAGACCGGGCGATGTCCATGCATACAGGACCGCATATGTCCGTTTACCAATGCTCCTAATAAAATACACAACACAGTATGGATCCATTGCGAAATTTTAGGGAATCTATGTGGTACCTGCTTAAAAGAATAAAGGAATATATGACTTTCCTTACGCGGAAGGCATGCATCTTGTAGACTGAAATCGCCAAACGCTAATGCAATGGCACATCAAGCACAAAATTATTCGGGAATTGGAAAACTTTTTTAAGACCCAAATATGTACGTTCCTCCGGTATAAAATATCAAAGCAATGTAATTTTCTACCAAAGAAGTAAAAAACATATTTTTGTGTATGTTTTCTATAAAATATATTTGAATTTACAAGACACTTGAAAATCGATAGAATAAAATCATATTATATAAGTAGTCATTTTTTACAATGTGCGGTTTCTGCAGAAGGTCAAAAGGGACTGCATCCAAAAGCCGACATCCTTATGAGTCCGAAATGTTGTAGGATTATGCTGCATGCATATCATCATAACAACCTCACCTAAGTAACCCTTCCTAATCGAAGACGCATTTGAGAATTTCGGCCAACATTTCATGAGATCGGTCACGCACTGGTTTTAGTCCCTTTTAAGACAATCTTATGAAATGACTGTGGTATTTTGCGCTTGCAAAAGCGTTATAAATTACCATTGCCTGCCCTCTCCTACAGATCCGCAGTAGATTTGGCATCTCATAGAATGCTAACCAAAATTCTGAAATATACTTTATATTCGGAAAGATTGCTTGAGTAGGGTTGTAATATCCATTATTCTGCAGCATAATCCAAAGATATTTCAGTCACAGCAGGATGCCGGATTTTAAACGAACTTCTTTCTGACCGTCCGCAAAAACAACACGCTACAAAAAGTGATTACTTAAGTAGCATGCAGGCGTGACATCAGTGGTTGCCTACACGACTGGCCAAAACTAGGACGGTCACAGTTTGTACAAGTGGATTTTTTGACCGCCTTGCTAACGTCCGAGGACTAGTCCAGTCCGGTTGCAGATCCAGCAAGGTGAAGATAGTCCGGATAGAAGGTGATGAATTTACTAATGCGGGGCTCTGGTACACGCAAACACGAGAATGTGAGAGTTTTAAAAAATGACAATTCTCCAGGCGGTGAAACTTTTTTGAAAATTTTTTTCAAAAAATCAATTCAAACAGAAAAATGAAACGAGCGCTAGACAAAGAAATTATTCCTCCGAAGTTGCAGATTCCCACCTGATTTGATCATAAGAGATAGCAACATATGTATCGGGCGCGCAAGTAGTGCACAGAATGTGGTATACTTTCGGTCGAGGCAACAACGGTGGCGGACTAGGCGATTCTTCTGGATGTGAATGACTGAACTCCCATCCGCAGTAAGGCGAATTGGCGTCAACCCTTCCTTTACAGAACTCGGCCACACTTAGCAATCAATAAAGCCGAAATTCTTGTGGTGCGAGGTGATACACGCGCGAACCTCTTGCTCCTTGACTCATGGTTCTCTGAACCGCAGACCTGTAAAAACACAATGATCTCCACCTCCCCACAGAGTGTTAAGACTTTGCCTATGCAAAGTAATTAGTCTCCCAGGAGAAACTCGAGGGTAAACATTGCTTCCTTGGCAACCGACTCGGCAAGTATAATGCCCCAGTCCTTATTGTACCAGTCACCATCACCGGTGGTATAATTGTGCCCATTTGTGATTCGGATGCGGATGACCTAGCAATTATCACACTAGGCGAGACAATCTATAATGAATGCCAGAGTGGCGGATAAATTTCCGATAATAAGCGTTGCCCGAGGTGCTTCCGAAACCATCCCAGAAGCAAAATTTGGAGTATTATTCACGATCAACCCTGTTTTACACGTAGAAGGTAGGGATAGGTTGCCAGCCCAGACTACCTGTGTGGGCATTTACTCCTTTGCTTGTTCCTGCAGAGCAGATTATAATGATCGTGCGTGTAGGCGCTTATCCAAAAGAGTACGGGCACATCCCATTCAGGGTAAGGAAACGGCGAAACTAGAAGCATAAGCAGGACCGTTTTCGCACATGTAGATTCCGGGTATCATATGGACTCTAATTTAGCTTTCCGTGTGATTCATAAGTTCCCACAGAATTGCCCTAAGCCATTGGGCCAGCGTCTGCTAGCAATAGCAGAAGCGACTACTATTAGGTTATGCAAGCCGGTCTTTTTCACAGGAGGGGTTCTCATGCACGCTCCGCGTTTACCACTGCCAAAATGTCAGTTAACTGCATGCCCCTCTACGCGCCATCCTCATCTCTCCCCTGGCACTGCTATTCCTAACCCCCAGTGCTTCTCTATGCCTTACCCGCCTCATTCGCACACCCCACTTGGGCTAAAAGGAGAGCTCTAGTCGATTTCTGATATCACCTACCTGCCTTACTTTCCAATATAAATGTACTGGCGTAAAGAGCACACGTATGCCCGCCAAAGGCCGTCTAAATTTCAGTTACCATGTAGTTGCACAGACTAGTTTGCGTCTGTCGCCTATGTTTGTGACTGTGGGCGATGGTGAGATCGAATGCTAGTCCAACACGAAACTGTTGCATATCCATTTTCCCAACTACTTCTTGTAATTCGACTTCTCTTTTTGCACTCACGTTACCACAAACGGTCATTCTGATTGCTGTGCTCAAAGTCACCGGAGTGAACACTTGTTCTGAAACTGTCATGTTCGAACGTGTGCTGCGAATATGCGGAGTACGACGGTTTCTGACAGCTAGTTTACCGTCTTTAGCACCAATTGCTTACGTCAGGAGGATCAAACAGCCCCCCTCCTCCGGACCAGAATTATGTTCTGTATTAGTTAGAGTGGCTTAATGTGTTTTTTAAATTTCCACAAAAAGGCTTATTTCCACTGAAATTTCTTCAATTTAATTTTGCCGCCGTTTATTGCAGAGTTGCTCTCCATTACGCGGACCGCGTTTGCATGCTTACAATTTCTATCTCATTTGCTTTGCTTGTCTTGCCAGACAAAGCGTGTTGTTTTATTGATAGAGGAGTGCTCACCGATCGCGTTACGGAACTCACTCCTCTCGTTGTACCTTTGGGCTGTCTCTCGGGTCCCCACAGCAGCCTCATAAAAACGCGTAATTTAGGAAGATCCCCAGGGTACAACAGGGCGATCGATGAGCGCCCTCTATCACTGTATTTGCCCGATCGCGACCGACAGGACAACGAACCAGTGGCTCAGTGGTTAGGGCAGTGGACTTCTAACCAATGGGTGTTGTTCACCTCGGGGTTGGGTATAGCTGGCTGACGGCGACTATTAAGCTAGAAATGGCCATTCCAGTCTCCCTTGTCGCAGTTGACAGCGTCGTTCTGTCGTGCTGTTTAGATCTTAGCTATCGAGAAACAGACATGGTTCTCATAGAAGGGACAAAAAGCCAGCACTTGAGGTCAAAGTAGACTACCTGTCCTAGTGGAAATACTTCCCAGAGAACCAAAAATCGGCCTTTGAAGCTGCTTTGCAAAGCAGCCATAAGGCCTGTATGTCTTCCTGAAACCTGCGCATCCCAATTCTACCCTATTATTCTCCCTGACAATTTCCTGTTAAAATAAAAATTTGAAAAACTGCTACTTTCGAAGGCGCGTCAAGTCAAATGTGACACAGAAACGTGAAACTACGCTTTCTTTTCTAGAATGAATAAACTAGAGGAGATTAAGTTGGATAAAACGTAAACATTAGGAGGTCCTTAATGCGATTATCACTAGCGGCGGCTGTCCGCTAAGAGATGACTATATATAAATTCTTGATCATTTTGCTGTCAAATATAGAAGAACCAGATATGCGAATTAACTGTGCATTAGGTTACCAACGCAACTGTAGACGCATACATAACACAAACAGGGTGTGGCATTCTCTATAGTAAGGTGGAAATTGTGCGTCTCGAACGTTTGGTAGGGGTTGATTTATAGTGTCTGCGAGTGTCCCTACAAGTTATTTACCGTCGTATTCGTCAAAACACAGGGGAGGTTAAGTAATCATCTGCAGTCCGTTGGCCAGAAATACTGGATGAAATATACCAAAAAACAGTAAGTGGGCTGTCTTGCAAAATGTTAGTCGCAATTTTGAAGTGTGCCTTCGCTCAAAAAAACAACTTAGGCAGGGCTGCAATGCGAATGATCTTGCAGCAGACTCCTGCAATATTTTAGTCACGCCAGGATGACGAAAGTTGAATGAGCTTCTTTTTGGCCGTCTGTAAAGATTACATTCTGTAAAAAATAGCTACGTGGGTGGTATGCATTTTCCCAATGAATTTTGATTTTCACAGAAGACAACCACAAATATTCATTCTTTTGCTCATTTGGTGACAGACTACACCCCTCTTAGACTTTGTAATTGAAAAAACGGCTTCGCCAAAGACAGGCTGTGTAACCCCACTGGGTTTAACGTGTATAGATAACTATATTTGTTTTAAGAGGCCTTGTTTTTGTTTAATTATCCATAGCTACATGAAATCTCCCTTTGTGTGTCATCTAACACTGATATAACAGCATGCACCGAGTTGTTTCAGTATGACTTTTTGGTAATAAATTATTTGGCATGTTTTCGTTTCCCCTCCCCTTAATCCTTTTGTCTTACCCTGATTTCCGAGTTACTCCAATGTACTTGCATCGTCTTTTGTTGTCGACTCCGTATGCCGTGACTTACTCACTTCTTCCGGAAGAGTAGTTAAAACGCTTTGTGCTGTGTCAGTACTCAAAATACTATGCGTGCCGTAAGGACCCTCCGGCTGCGTTTTTGTCTACTTTGTCTTGTTTAAAACGCAAACACTCTGCTCCCCTGATATCTCTAAACGGTTTCCGCTGTCAAAAGCACACGCCTGACTTATTCATTTCTGTGAGAATACTTGTGTATAGTCGTTCTCACAAACAATAATAAGAGAGTTAAATTTAATTTGGAGGTGAAGTTACACAACCTGCTGCTACGTGAGTCTCTTCCCGTTGTATAGCCTTGTTCCATCCTCGGATTATGTTGAATTCAGCTTGCCGTTATACCTGCATTCAGTGTTTTCAAACCAGGAGTCATGTCTTCTCCGCGTAAGGCAAATAATACATTTCTATGCGCCTTTAAGTATGTGGTATATGGAGTTTATAAAATTTTGCGGTGAATTTGAACTATATTCTGTTTTAAAACCAATATTAATAAAGTTAGAGACACAAAATTCTACGAATGGGCATTTCACGGTTTTAAAAAATCTCATAATTAGAAATGTTTTAGACCCAAATGTACTATTTCCTAGAATATAAAATTAAGAGAACATGTACTTTGCTGCCAAGCGGTTAAAAGAATAAACGATGTTGTGGGCATTTTCTGAAAAATATATTTGTACTTATAAGGACACTGAAAATCAACGAGAAAAATGTCTACTACTTAAGTCGTTATTTTTACGAGGAATAATTTTTGCCGACGGCCCAAAAGTGTTCTGTAAGGACCAGCATAATGGCCGCACTTAAATATTTCGAGATTATGCTGCAAAAAAATTAACATTGCGACTCTTACTATGTACTCTTCACAAGTCTAAAACGCATTTCGAAGTTTCAGTTAGCATTTCACGGAGTGGCGCATCTAGTGTAGTTTTTATATTCAAAATATGCGGAAACATAAAGGGAATTTCTACTTTTACTCAATAAGCTGTGTTCTGCAAGCCAAAAACTGGAAACAAAAGTCATATTTCGTTAGGTTTTGAAAGAAAACTTTTTATGAAGCGTTTTTCTAGATTACAACTGAGGATCCAGGCTATGTTATCTTCAATTGGTTTTGAAGATAAAAGAGATCAAAATAACTTCTGGTGCATAAATTTGTGATCATAACCTCGCTGGGAAACATGAAATACTATCTTAGACCCAATTAGGTCTTCGGACAAGTAGAGCTTGTTGAATTGATTTAAATCAAATACCACTGGCCGTTGGTCAGAATGCATGCAATCTACTCGACGCCATTTTTTAAAATGTTGCCATCTTTACAGAATTATCTTTAAAAACAGCGGACCCTTTTCTAGATCCTAATCAAGGGTTAAACAGGAAATAGGTCCTTTTTACGTTCTGTCGCAAACGAAGGCATTCTTTTCCGCAGACGAGTTTAAAACAGTGAAATCTACCGTAAAAGTGGATAGGTCAAAAAAAGATTTTCTGGGCACTATCGGAAGGCATATCTAAGGAAACCATCTAGTTCAGATTATAGTACCTGACTGTTTTTATTAATTTTCTTGACTCAACTCTAAAGCCTTCCGAAATCAAACTATCTTCTGAACAATGAACTTTCTGCCAGAAAATGACGTTTTGGGATTTCTTGCGATTTTGCTGGCAACCATTTTTTATGTTTGGGGCTCTTAATCACCTACAATCTAGTAAATAAAATGAGATATATGATGCATTTTATGTGATCTTTCCCCTGCCTTTTAGTGCATTTTGTCTTTGGTTTGTTCACTCCGGCGCATAACTGAGGCAGCACTGATTTCCTAGACACTACGATTTTTGATGCGTCCGTAGTATGTACTTTTACAGGGCGAGTTTTCAAAGAGTGGCTAGAATTACGGTAGCAATAGCCGAATGTCGCGTTATTATCAATGACCTCTGATGGTGACGTTCAATCGGACACCAAATCTCCGTTTTATGTGTTTAGGCTCCTATAAATGTTAAATAAACTTTTTGTTCGTCTCCGGTCTTGCCATATTCATTTTTTAAAAGAACATCGTCAGCTTCTTCCAAAATAACTCTCAAAAGTTTCGGCATAGGGTAATTTTCTTGAAGAATGCTTGTTGGTGCGAATATCGACAAATTGACCAATGGAATTGAGGAAAATGCTACGATAACAGCTACCAGAATTAGGCTATTTGGAGATGGCTATTGGCAATTGAAGGTCCCTTTTTCAGAAGCCGTTTGAAATCTAGAATTTGTTTGCTTTTCTCAAAAGACGGCGCACTTTCGGATTTTCTCAACCCTAGTTTGCTGATAAATCGTATCATAAGTGAGCCAGCTGAAGTCTCGAAAAAGTGAATTTTGAACGAATTGAAAAACCGCATTAACTGATTGTGATGGAGTATTTTAACGGAAAATGGAATTCAGCTGAAAGTCCCGCAGGCAGAAGACGTGTGCTTCAGGCCAAACGCGAATCCCCAACCATCGGATTATGCGCCGGATGCCCTGTAGGTGACAGAATCTTCAGCTTCAACAGATACGTGATGGTTGCAAGGGTATTTCCACTTTCCTAGCTCTGTCATTATGAGTGTCCTCAGCGTTGAAATTAAAAAACTGCGTCAAATACGTTTGCATAATAGTATTCTGCTTCTGACACAAGGCTTTAAAGGGACCCGTGAACTTATCGCCCGGCATATTTCCTATTAGAGTGGAAAGGTAAAAACAACTGTCATAAAGTTTTTCCTCACAATATGATCCAATTCAGAGACTGTCAGCAAATATATCCCATTTACTTCCAGATATAACTTGATACGACCACCAGGCAGATTCGTAACTCGGATAGTCGAAACCACAATGCATTTTGCCTACATGAATGACTGTAGGACAAACAAGTTTTCAATGAAAAACCGGATGTTTTGTCAAAAGCATCAAGTGGTTTACTTCCCAGGAATCGGATATCTCGAAGATTTTCAGAAAAGTTTTCAGCTATTGTGTAAGACATTGAAGTCTACGATCGTGTGCTGAGGGAGGCAGAGCACGCGGGTTACAAAGAACTACGGTAGCTGGCCTATCTCAGGAAATTTAAATCGAAATTCTTAACGTGTCTCTGATTAGAAAGGACTGCTTGAGTGGAGCTGTAATATTGATTGTCTAGCAGCAGAAAATAGGAAATAGAGGTTATGCGTGCGCGCGATGAGGAAGGCAGGCAGGTTCGTTGGGAAAAAACAAGGCAACATTGTTAGAAGATGATTTTTGCCATATGCTCAAACATATTCTTTCTTGAACCCATTAGGCAAAAAATTACGTCATCCGCAGGTTTCATGCTGGACGAAAAGATATTTTCCCGTTTTCAATAACTTTTCGATTACCCATTAATTCTGAAATGATATTTTAGGCATGGTTTCTGTAAAATATATTTGAATTTATAAGTGTATATAAAATAGAGGAGGAAAATAACTCTACATGAACAGCCATCTTTTTACTGATAGTGTTTTTGTTGCGGCCGGTCGGAAAGAAGCATATTCTGAAGCCAGTATCCTGTCGTGACTGAAATATATTAGGATTATGAGATGGGCCAGGTACTGCAATTTTGAATTAAAAAGAAAAAGTTGCATTTGGACGATTAAGCTGATAGAAAGCAGAGATCAAATGGACAAGCATTTCGAGGCTGAATGAAAATGTGCTTGAAACAGTCGGCAACACCTGCATGAAAAATCTGTGCAACAGTCTACTCCATGACGAAGAATAACCCTCATTGTTCGCCAGTGATAACCATCTAAAACAAGCATTCAAGTGGTAGGTGGGCGCCCGTTAATCGGTCACGGGACTTATTCGCCCGGTTTTTCTTTTGGGGCTTGATTTAGAGCTCAGTCGACTGTCGTATAGTGACTAGTATTAGGTTGCCGACGAAGACAAGGTGTGCTGGAATGGCCATTTCTGATTTATTAGCGGTCATCAGTCAGTCACACCCAACTCCAGGTTTTTGTAGTCCCTAAGGCTCAGTGGCTGGAGCGTTGGACGTCTAACCAACAGGCTGCATTGGCGAACCTCGGGGGTTGCAAAAACCCGGGGTTGAGTGTGGCTGGCTCATGTCAACTAAAAAGCCAGAAATGGGCATTTCATTCTCCCTTGCCTCTGTCGGTAATCTGTTTCTGCATATAAACCTTCAAGTGCCTTTCATGCGGCTTGCTCATGCATCGTGGACGAAGCATTACGATGAAGAGGCGGTGCGATGTTTCATAATTTGCGAAGAGATCACAATCGAGTTAAGAGTTCCCCTAAATAACTGTCAGCGAGCGATAGATCACTTCATCAAGACACTGACTATAACATCGACTTACTTTTGCCTATATGTCCCACTTCGCCGTGAATAAATGTAACGTATTCTGGAAGCTTCATTATTTAGCTAATTGCTTGGTCCTAGCGATGGATGACTGAAAACGACTATACGCCAAAAACCACTCTTAAGTATCCTTACTCGATGGCTATATTCGCTAATAGCGAAGTAAATTCCTTCTCGCTTCCTACCTGGCAAGTATAGTTCAGGGACGAACCATAGACACTCGCAGGATATGCACAATGTGCAAGACGGAGAGACTTTGCGGGGAACTTATGCGTCTTCCTTCCCTCAGTCACATTTTTTAAATCAAAATGTTTGTTAATTTTAGGAACCTAGGCGTGCCTTTGTCACTGTATGTCCGCATGAGTCATGCGATTTGCCTTGCTGCCTGCGCGGCATCTTTAATGTCCTGGGCGGTCACCTAAACATCATTGTCCTTAAATGGGTATGAATATGTTGAATCCTAGGCTGCATCATATAAGTGCTTAGGTAATGCAGTGACGCCCACTCTAGCATACGCGTTGCTTGTTTAGTTTCTCAGGAGATTTATGACGACTGAGCCTGCTGTCACCTTAGACGGCATGTTGGACTCACAGGCTGGTTTATTTAGCGCACGGTATGCGAGTTACATACAACCATCCGTATCCGTACAATAAATTGTCCTCTTTTGCTTGGAATGTCATTTAAATTGCGTTCTCGGGAGAATAAATAATCTCTAAAAATCGAGTTTTGGCCAAAAAGTCTTGATACTCCGAAGGTTGGCCAAAAATAAACAACTACAAATACTGTTTTCTACGTTATCTGTCAGCTATATGGTTGATTAAAATTAGTACTTAATTTATTCTAGCCGATCTATCAAGATTTAATATTAATTACGAGCCTTATGTCATACCACTGAGGTCCTGGTTAGAGCCCTTCTAGGTCATCTCATGGCCATACAAATGACGATATTGGGCTGTTGACGATAGAGTCTAGGCCTGCAGTTGAACCTGCTATGTAACTTGCTCGATAACCGGTCAAATTCGGGTAGGAATCTTAGGCATTTTTGACCTCACGCCGGATCATAGCAGATTGGCCGTGGCAAATAAGGCATAGAGGGCCATTCCAGTATCCCTTCTTTTTTGACGACATAACTTCGTAAACAAAGAATAATGAATAAAAATCTAAAAGACACGAGTTACTAAGTTACTGAATAATAACTGCTTAAACAGAGCGGCCAGTTTCGCAAGTGGCCTGACATTCTGCAGATATAAAGAGAGCACGTTTTTAGCTTGAATCAGGCAAGAGTTTCTGCGCAAAAATAGTCAGATGCATGAGCACGTAATACAGATTCCACTCTTTTCGAACTTGACAATAAAAATTAAATATAATTTCCCTCGCAGCGTGGTCAGTGTATGTAGTCATTATTTGGCACAAATAAACCGACAGAAATAATCAGATGGAGAGGAACTAGGATCGGTCAATTTCAAAGATACGCCGGCCATAGGGAAATTATAAAATCTCGTCTTACAGTTAATTGTGGAGTTTAATGAGTATCCATCTGTTCACGAGTCTGCTGTACTCATCAAAAGACAATGGCACAGCTAACATAGATTTTCCCCAAAGATATTTTCTAGGCACTAATAACGCAGACATGAACCAGTTCCTTGAATACCTACTGCGATCTATTAATCTTATCTACCAGCAAGACTGAGCAGTTGCTGCTATAAACGCACATTACAGATGTTTCACTCAATCCCACTTTCGCTACTTTTTGCCAGCTCTTTCCGAAGTGAACTAGGCCCTCACGAATTGCTAAGGAGTTTCCCTCGTACGCTTTTCACAAAGTCACAGAGTTGAATGACAGAGCACCAACGCTTGTCAATAACCAATACAGCCTTACCGTCTTGAAAGTGGCCTGAGTGGAATTAGAGACCATCCGGGAGCATCAGGCGTAATTTATGGTTCTTTCTTGACATCCGCAGGTCATGTAAATGCCGCCGTTGTTTAGCCAGGTAAACAGTACTGGAAAAGGGACAAAACAACGTCTTGCGCACATCAACTACTGCAGCAATGCTAATGTAAATATGGTTAACAGCTACCGCGACTTCACTAAGAGGTTGGCAGATCAGTGTGCAGACTCCACAAGCGAAAAGTAGTCAGTCAAGTTAGGATGTCATCACTTTCCCTGTCTCTTACACTGTCCCTCACTGGCAGTGCGAGTTTTCTCACAAGCGAAATTGTGTCCGGTGTCCAGGGTGTGCGTGGCTGCTTGACAAAGGACACCGGGCACACTTTCGCTTGGGAGAAAACTCGCATTGTCGCAGTGTTCCCCTCCAAGAAAGGCCGAGAGTTCCTCGATACCATGCACTCAGACGAATCATGCATCGGCGGGCACATCGAGTTCGATGTCGCGTACAGAAATCTCAAGGAAAGCTGGAAGAAGTGAAAGTCAATCATAACGGACTGACGCACACGACGGCCGCTTACTGGCCTAAACGCTAAGCGATTATCGATATATTTAAGTGCATTTAAGATATTAACTGTGTTGGCGCATTTGCTCTCCGTCTTTGTCTGACGACGACCCGGGGAACCGGTGTCGAAAATTTGCACAATAAACTTCCTTTTCCAAAGCACATATTCAACTTCGACATATATTTCTTGGGATGCCTACCTTGCAATATATACATATATTAAAGGTATTATACCGTACTGCCGACATAGATACTTGCTAAAAGCCCAGACACGTGTTTCTCCGATATTCTGCCGCTGCCGAACCCCTCGCAGCTGTGTCACGCAGCGGCAGAATATCGGCGAAACACGTGTCTGGGCTTTTAGCAAGTATCTATGTCGGGCGTACGGCATAATACCTTTACCATATATATATATATATATGACCAAAGATCCCGGGTTCGAATCTCAAGTGATCCACACTTGGGGTTGGGTATGACTGGCTGATGACGGCTAATAAGCCAGAAATGGCCATTCCGGTCTCCCTTGTCTTTGTCGGTATTACCTTTCCAACATATATCACTAGTCGCTGTGCGACTGCCTGCGAGGGTTTAAGTATGAGCCCCAAGGCACAACGGAACGAGCATGTTCCGTAACCTGATCGGTGAGCGCCCACTATCATTATATATATATATATATATATATATATATATATATATATATATATCAGCGAGGAGGGACGACAGAGAATGCGGGTAGATTGATACAGCACTGTTTCGGGCTTATTCTGCCTTCATTCAGCCAATCATAACCCTGACCACCAGCAGCTGAGACCAGAAACACAAACATGCGCACAGACGCACCTGGCGCAGTCGGTCCACCACTGAGGCCAACCAGATGGGTCATAAGCACTTCATCGAACCGAAGTTCATCAGTGCCTCGCCACCTGTCATTCTCTGTCGCTGCAGATCGGGTATTTATCAATCAGGAATGGGCGCACCCCGATCTATGGATATAGGCAAAAATGCTGACCCCAGGTGTTAATATGGAAGAGGAGGATGAGGCGATCTCTGGGGAAGAAGGTTTATTCATCTGACGTTTCGTGTTCATACTCGAGCACATCTTCGGAGATAGGCTGAGCGAGAAATACAGGGTTTAAATAGGCCATCTGTACTCTCACCCGATAGGTTCCTCCCGTTCGCTTTTCGTTGCTCCCCCTCTCGCGCGTAGATGGTGCCTGACGGCCTCGTATGGCGCTGGCAAATCGATACTTCGGTTGATAGAGTTCGTGTCTGATTTCCAGGCCTCAATCACTTCCCTCGCCAGTTTGCTTTCGGCTCGGCCGAGCACCTGGGCGCCGTCAAAGTCGAACTTGTGATTGTTTTCCAGGCAGTGCATGGCGACATGCGATAGTACGTCCTTTCGCCTTACGGCTAAAGTGTGCTCATGCATGCGCGTTCTTAGGCGTTTGTCGGTCATGCCACAGTAGTTGGCTGGACAGTCCAGACATTTGACGCGGTAAATAAGGCCGTAAGGCGAAAGGACGTACTATCGCATGTCGCCATGCACTGCCTGGAAAACAATCACAAGTTCGACTTTGACGGCGCCCAGGTGCTCGGCCGAGCCGAAAGCAAACTGGCGAGGGAAGTGATTGAGGCCTGGAAATCAGACACGAACTCTATCAACCGAAGTATCGATTTGCCAGCGCCATACGAGGCCGTCAGGCACCATCTACGCGCGAGAGGGGGAGCAACGAAAAGCGAACGGGAGGAACCTATCGGGTGAGAGTACAGATGGCCTATTTAAACCCTGTATTTCTCGCTCAGCCTATCTCCGAAGATGTGCTCGAGTATGAACACGAAACGTCAGATGAATAAACCTTCTTCCCCAGAGATCGCCTCATCCTCCTCTTCCATATATATATATATATATATGGAAGAAGAAGGTAAGGCGATCTCTGGGGAGAAAGATTTAATCATCTGACGTTTCGTACTCGTGCTCGAGTACATCATCGGAGACAGGCCAAATGAGCAATGCATGGTTTAGATAGGCCATTCGTGATCCCGCACTCCTTTTATTGGCTCTCCCCTCGTGCGCCAGTGGTGCCTGATGGCCTCGTATGGTGTTGGTAGGTCAATGCCGAGGTTGATCGAGTTGGCGTCTGATTGCCAGGCTTCGATTACTTCCTTCACCAGCTTGGTTTCGGCTCGGCCGAGCACTTGGGCACCGTCAAAGTCGAACACGTGATTATTTTGCAGAGTGCGCATGGCGACGTGCGAGCGTACACCCTTTCGCTTTATGACTAAGATGTGCTTATGCACGCGCGTGCGCAGTTGTTTGTCCGTCATGCCGCAGTAGTTCGCCAGGCAGTCTAGACATTTGTCGAGGTAAATGACGCCTGACGTGTCTGCAGGTGGTAGCCGACCCTTTGGTTGCATGACTCAGGGGCGGATGGTGGCTTTCGGTCCGTGTCCGACACCCACGCTTAGTGGTCTTAGCATGCGTTCAGTGGCTTCAGAGACGTCTCTCACCTAAGGCAGAACGCGGAAGATTTCAGGTTTTGCGTGTTCTCACGGTCGGCCCTCGTATGTCTTTGATATAAGCACTTGTTTACACAACTGCGCGGATATCTTTTGTCAAGGAAGAGGTGCCATAGGGTTTCACGCTCCCGCATCTTCTCGGCTTCTGTGCTGCAGTGTGTGTTGATGCGGCGAAAAAGTGGCCGGACGCAGCTGCGTTTATGCGACAGGGGATGGTTGCTGTTGTAGTGGACAATTTTATCCGTGTTTGTCGCTTTTCGAAAGACACCAGTCTGGAGGGTTCCGTCTTCCCGCCTCGTTACCTGAACGGCAAGGAAAGGAAGCCCTTCGTCTGTTTATTCCTCCATAATAAATTGAAGTTGGGGAAAACCAAGTTCAGTTCCCTTTTAAAGTTGTCATTCAGGTCTCGGCGTAAGATGACAAAGGTGTCGTCTACGTAGCGCATCCAAAACTTCGGCTTGTAGGACTGAAAGACTCGAGCTTCCAGTTCCTACATGACCGTCTCAGCCAGATGGCCGGAAATGGGGGACCCCATTATGGTTCCCTGGATTTGTTTGTAAATTTGAACGCTAAAAGTGAAGCGCGTGCGTTGGCAGTAGTTCAGCAGTTCATTCGCATGCTTCCTCTTAAACGGTCTCCCCTCTTTTTCGTACTTTTTCTCCAGTAGGTCATTGATAACATTCGTGGCCAATTCTTTTGGGATGGAGGTGAATAGAGAGACGACGTCAAAGGATACTATTACCTCGTCGGGGGCTATTAGAACTCCTTTTGAGGTTTTCCAGGAAGTGTGCTGAAGATACGGTTGTGTTCTGAACCGTCCATCAGCTTCTTTAAATTCTTGGCAAGCCATTTAGCCAGTCCGTATGTAGGCGTGCCTTTCAGCGCCACAATGGGTCGTAGGGGAACATTTGGCTTGTGGGTTTTCGGCAAACCATAGAAACGCGCTAGGGCAGTATCTTGCGGTTTCATCTGTCTCCAATCCTTTTCGGATATTGCCTTTTGGTTCCTCATTTGGTTCAGGCTCTTATTGCTTTTGCCTACCAGTGTTTTAATGGGGTCGGTGTCAACGACTTTGTATGACTAATTGTCGTTTAGTAGCTCTTGGGCCTTCGTCACGTACTCTGACTTGTCTAGGACCACGGTTGTCCGCCCATGTACGCTGGAACAAAGACGATTTCTTCGTCCTTCTTTAACTCCGCTATGGCCTTGATCTCTGCTGAGGTGATGGTTCGGCGTGGCCTGTGAGATATGTTGAGGGATGCGACTCGCTGGCGAATCGCGTTCTTGGAGTCTTCTGCGGCATCCGTTTTGGAGTGCCACATCCAGTGCAGCGATAAAATCCACTGGCTGTGCGTCCCCTGTGTTGTAGCCGGATTCATGTTGAAGCACTTTAATTTGGTCGTCTGTGAACTGATTGGCTGACAGATTGTGGACGGCTGACGGTTCGGGCACGGGTGCTTGTGCTTGTTTTAGGTTACGCATTTTGTTGAGGAGTTGGGTCTTCTTCTTGTCTCGCTCTTCGTTCACCTTAATCAAGATCCAGCTCTCCAGGTTTCACATTGTTTGCTCCTTCAGGTATGCTGCACATGCCGCTTTCTCCCTTTAGATTTCCCCTGCCGTATTTGCGCAGACGAATGTGACATTCGTTGATTGTGGTCCTTAATAGGCGTCGGCTGCAGCTCCTGGCAACCTCGCGGCCGAAGTCAGTTCTAGCAGGTGGTCTTACAGAAACGCTTCTCGGCATGTATTTCTCATTTGGTCTGTCTCCGATAATGTGCGCGAGTACGAGTACGAAACGTCAGATGACTAAATCTTCCTCCCAATAGGTCGCCTTACGTTCTTCCATCTCAACACCTGAAGTCAGCATTTTTGCTTACATATATCTATAATGCTAGGGGGCGTTCACCGACCGTTCATAAGGAACTCACTCGATCCGTTGTGCCTTAGGGGCTTTCTCTGGAGCCC
>CACRXP010000232.1:503957-529600 GCA_902702965.1 Spirometra erinaceieuropaei
ACTTTCTCCACTGTTTATTTCGTCCGACGATGGGTTGGTGCCAGCAGCTCGAAAATTCACGAGTACAACTCGATTTTTTACGACGATCCTTCTATCTCCATATATGAATACGAAATTTCGAGTTCCAGTTGTATGCATAAGTGAAGAAAAAGAAGAGGCGAGCACCGGAACACTGTGTTTATTGTCCTGAGCTTTCAGACTCGTACAGGAGTCTATCGTCAGATGTAGCAACAGCAGCAGCAGCAGCAGCAGAACAAACGACAGTTATACGGCACGTAGGCCAATCGTCAACCGACGGCGCAAGACTGGAGGTGACTACGGAGAGCTCTGTATGCCGGTGCAACGAACACCACACAGCTTCTCAGCTGTCACAGCAACCATCCGGTGACTGACAAACGAAGCTGTGTGAAGACGCTCTTCAAACGCATCCAAACTCATTTCAACAAACCGGAGAATAGAGCACATGAGGCCCGTTATCTCCGGGACCAGTTTGTACAAAATGGCCATCCGAGGGCATTCATAAGTCGCTGCTTACGCGGTCGCCACCTGAGAACTCACACATCAACGCCACCGACGATATTGCATTCTCTGCCATACATCAAGGGCGTTTCAGAAGCGACGGAGCGCATTGTTGCGGAGCTAGGCGTTGAAATTGCACACCGCCCCAAAGCCACCATGTGCAATAAGGTCATGAAAATCGAAGACCGGTTAAAGCCTGATGAGCAATCTGGAGTAGTGTATCACATTCCGTGTCAAAATTGTCCTTGTAACTATACAGGACAGACTGGGCGCATGCTCGGATCGCGCATACACGAACAGAAGCTGTCTGTGCGACGAGGCGACGTATTATCACAGATGGCTGCTGACACCTACGAAACGGATCACGGGATTAACTTCTCAGCCACCAAAATAGTCGCCCACGCCGGAACCAAAACAGGCCGAGAATTGATTAAAGCCTGGGTCTCGGATGAGAACTCGGTCAATCGATTTATCGATCTGGCGCCGGCATACAGAGCCCTGCGCAGTCACCTCCAGTCTTGCGCCGTCGGTCGATAATTTGCCTACATGCCGTATAACTGTCGTTTGTGCTGCTGCTGCTGCTACCCCTGACGATGGACTCCTGTACGAGTCTGAAAGCTCAGGACAATGAACACAGTGTTCCGGTGCTCGACTCTTCTTCTTCTTCGTCTTCTTCTTCTTCTTCACTTATCTCCATATACATATATATACCGTTGTTTTTATTATTTCCCAAAGCACACGAAGAAGACAGGACGATATATCAGACCACATTGTATTCATACTGACGTTTCGGAAACTCTTTCTTCCCCATCATCAGAGTTACCCGCTGGCTTTTACTGCCGACCTTGATTTGTCCAGTCTTGCCGCCTGCCTCTTGGTATAACCGTGCTCAACGCACGTATGTTGGCTAGTCTATTTGCTGTTCGATGGTTCTGGCCTGTCTGATTTCGACCATTAGTGGACTTGCGTGGCTTGCGCCCCCGTCGCAGCTGTCATGGTTGCCGCCAAGTCAGCGTCCTCTTAGGTCTCCCCCTCATCATGTCAACCCGTTGCTGCTCAGGCGTGGTGTTTTCAGCCTCGTGGTTGCGCCCGTGAGACTGCTACGTTGGTCACGTGACTTACGGTCGGCCCCACCCGTCCTATTGACCTATCTGGGCTGACTCAAGCCCTGTGTGGAACGTCTAGTAGAGCCAATGGCAAGGTGGCCCGACTGGTGCTGGAATGTTTGTCCTCGACTGGTACTCTTAACCAGACTATAGACCTACATCCCGCCTACCAGACGCTCCGCCCAAGGCTTCAGCCAGCCCAGATAAGGCCAATAGGACGGATGAAAGAAATCACATGGGGCCGGCTACCGGCGCTCGCGGAGGAAAGGAAAGGCACACAGCCGCAACTGGCGCAGTTGGTCCACCACTGGGGTCTATCAGATGGGTCATAAGCAATTCATCGAACCGAAGATACGGCCACCCCGCATCCACGAATGTTATATTGTGGCAAATATACAACCGAGCTTCAAAACAAGGCATATAATTTGAAAAACGGGTATCCGAAGAAATTTTATTCGAAAGTGACGAAGCGCTTTGGGAAAAATGTGAACTTATTGTGCTAATTTTCGAGGCACTTCCTCCCAGCTCGTCGTTAAACTATAGGTGGTGTACAAAAACAATTAACTAATTAACTGTGTTTAACAGAGGATTTGACGGGTAGCGAACATCAGCGCCAGTACAGGGTAATGCTATCCCGTCATCTCTTTGGGATTGGCTGTTTTAATTTGTCCTTGTCGATTTGTAGGTGAAATATAAATCGATATGCCAATTGATGCATGCCCTATATGAATGCATTGCCTCCAGGAATTCACGGCCTTTCCTTGCTGGGCAAGTACCAAAAATGCGAATTTTCTCCCATGCAAATTTTGTCCGCACTGTGTGCATCGTCACCTGGGATAGGTTTTCCCGTCTCTTAATCGTTAACTGATGTCCTTGTGTGCAGGTCGGACCTGGTTTCCAAATTTGACCACAATAGACGCTATCACAACTGTCAAGTGGGCTTTTCCAGCTAACACCTTTTCTAAACAGGTAGCCAACCTTCTTTCTTAGGTGTACAAGCTGCATGCGTAAGGTAATTGCTGGTTGGTTTTCTACGTGTATCTGACGTTTCTTGACCGTCTTTCCACTAGCTCGGACACATTATTCACGCTCAGGAGAGTTAGCTAGGCGATTGATTTTGGTGCCCGGGCCGTCGTGGCTTTGGAAATGCCCTTCTCCTTAAATTGCTGGTGCCTCATGCGTTGACAAATAAAGTCATGCGAGTACCCACTTTTGGAAATTGACTTGAAAAGGTACTTTTTTCCGTTCGATAACCTTCTTCATCAAAGAAGCGCATTTTTTCTCGATTCGGAAGGCTGTGAACCGAATTCCATTTTGAGAAAGAGGGCAGTTACTCTGAGAATGTATGATGACTTCTGAATATCCGTCTTTGCGATGAAATGGTATGTGAAGTGATCCATAAACTTTTCGACCTACAAGGACATCCAGGAATGGGAGCTGTTCATCAACGCCCGTTTCGAAAACAAATTTGATTCGTGGAAACGCAGAGTAAAGATTTGTACGGGGCACGTCGAACTGACTTCCTCGACAACGACAAGCTTTTCATTTACGCAACACAGCCAGAGTGTTGGGTTAGCCGTGGGAAGAGCCATAACTGCTGATGTCTTCATTTTGACCGCCAGGAAACCGAATATGGGAGCGCCTTTTAATTGCCGATAGCACTGTTTGGTGAAGGAAAAGTTTGTTTTCAGATAGAGATATAGGAGTGGGAGTAAAGCGGCCGCAGACACCTCGAACATGTAGGTTTGAAGGAGCTTTCGGTACAGCGCCTCTCCAAATCTAAGTGAATCCAGGTGAAGAGCAAGATTACATCGAATGATACCATTATCTCCTCTCCTGTAACTCTGACTCCTTTTAAGTCGTCAAGAAATTCTTTGAATCCTTAATGTAGTTCTCGGAGTTCTCTGTAAGTGAGTGCATTTGATAAAATATCCGCTTCGAAATCCTATAATAGGGTGCACCGATTAGGGGCACTATCGGTCGTAGAGGAATTTCGGTTTTGTGAATTTCAAGAAGATCAAATGTCTTTGCGATTGTTGATTTATCCTGTTGACAAGGTTCGTCAAGAGCTCCTGAGATCAGTTTCCTTCCTGTAAAGCATTTCAACGTAGTTGCGATGCAGGGTTTCAGTGATTTTGTGGGGTCACCAATCAGAGGTTCGTATTTGGAGCCATTTTCTAGAAGTGACATCATCTTCTTTGTGTAGTCTGCCTTGTTCAGGACTATGATGATGCCTCCTTAGTCCGCAGGTATGCTAACAATATCTTTGTCTGGTTTTAAAGCATTTAGCGCTTTTTTCGTAAGATGGCGTTGAGAACTTGTTTCGGCTCTTTAAGACTTGGACAGTTTTGCTGCGAATGATGAATTGTTTCTCCTCTGTAAGGTTTGCTGATGACATGATTGAGTTCGAGCTTGCAAGGAAGTCCAGCTATTTGAATCAGATGGACTGTACTTCATTCCTTTTCACGTCAAGTTCTTCTCTGCTGTCGGTGGGACCCTCAAGAATAGGTTCACGATTTTTCTTTGGGCATGCAGGATTATCGCGACATATACGAGGAATCGTCATCTACTGTTTGTTCTAGATGTTCCTTTTTTAAATCGATCTAATTCTGAGACATGTACGATAGTTTCATGCAGAATTTCAAATACATGAGCAGGAATTCGGTCGTGGCAAAGACGGATATGTTACTCTTTCTGCTCTTTGAATTTATGACGTCAGTGGGGTGCATCAGTTATGAATGATTCAAGCAATTGTCGGTTATAATGAATGGCGGTTTAAAAGCCCTGAGATAACTTTATTGCCGGTTTCATCTGCACAGATCTCGGTAGAATCCTGTTAGTTCGACATCGGTGTAAGAAAGGTTACTGTTCCTGCATGTAAAGTTTGCTACCTACACACCATCGTTGGGCAGAAGCAAAATACTGCTCGATGTTCATACGTATATACCAAAAAGCAGGTGTCCCAGGAAACAACGAAATAACTTGGGAAAAGTATAAACTTATTGCGCAATATTTTTAGACCGGTCCGCCAGCTTGTCGTCGGACTATACTTGCGAAATTGTCTTACCGATAAAGGCCCTACCCAAAATACTTTACTGATGTTAACATACTCGCTCGCAACCGACAGGGCATTAACCGTCGTTCGCTATTCCTATCCAACCTCTGGTTTTGGGACATCTGAGGTTCAAACTGAGGTCCCTTTGGTTTTTGAGCTTTGGTAGATCCAATGATCTCCGTCTCCTAAATTTATGCTAATAATAAGATTATATTTTATAAAACCTAAACTATATTCTCCCTCGAATAGTCGAAACTCACTGCTGTTGTAGTGAATACCATGCTAAGTTAGTTGTCGGTTTAGGTAAAGAAATGTTATCCCCAAAGGACAGCTTTCACGTTTTACTCAAGTGTTTATATTTTTAAACTTAGACAGGCGCCCTAAAGTCATTTTTGCGTGTTGGAAGACTATGCCGTCGTCGCTTGACCTGATCAAAGTGAAGTAAAGCATTGGACTCCCTATAATATGGCAATTAAAATCGGTGTCTCGACGAAAACCCAGCGCATTCAAAGGCCTAGAGGTGGTAATTTCAGCCTCCTTTATCTCTATAGGGAATGCTTCATGGACAGTTATGTGCGGTGCCGCGTTAACTGTTGACGTTTTTGGAGTATTTTCATCGCTGCCGTTTCGGCCATACCTGATTCAGACCACAAAATTGGGCGGCTTATCCCAGATCTGTTTCTCATTGATGTCTTTTGCGAGATAAACTCCTGAGCAGCTCTTAAAATCCACTGAAGTCCTGGTTATTCCTGTGTTGCAGCAACATACAAAAACAAATTGGCCAGGGAAATTTTAAAAGAGTTTGTTAATGTAAATTTAAGTTTCCCTATTTTCACCAGCAGCTTTCTTCTAAATCACGCGTGACTTGCATGCACAGAGTACTTCCATGCGTCCAGTCCCATTCCTTAGTTTCGGCCTAGACCAAAAAATCCATTGTATTGCTAAACAGTAAAATGAATGCAAACCCAAACCAGACGTTTTTCCAGGCAACAGTTTTCCAGACCAAGCCGTCGTTTAGGCGCGACAGTCGCGCAAGTCCAAGAGTACAGGGCACTTAAAACACGACTTAGACGGCGAAAAATCCAAAGTACAATTGTGGTGAGCGCTTTTGCCCACACTTGCGCTAATTTTACGTATGCAGATGTACAATTAATTGCATCGATAATACTAGCAGCAATAGTAACACTGGTGATGGCAATAATGTTGGTAGTAGTGGCAACATTAGTAGTCATAATATAAACAGTAGTAACAGCAAGCCAGCAATACCAAACACGACGGCCTACGGAATGATGGACTGTCAACTTATGACAAGAACAGAATTTTGCTTCCAGGCTGACTCCAACTTTTAAACCCGCATTCACCGACCCTTCCATCGGATATTATCCGTCAGTTTAGGAGAACCTGAGTTCGGCCGGTATTCTTGCTTAACAGGACTGTGATGGCAGGAGACGTCGAAATTTCTGATTATCAGTACCTATAATCCATCTAATTGTGCCTTCTGAAGTATCCGAATGAATTTTAACATAAGGTCTCATTCGAGCAGGTAGGCACGAGCAATGTGCCAAACGGCACTCATGGTCCGGCACACCGAGGACAGAACTGGCACTTGCCAAATTCGACGTACATACGGCGGCTCTAACTTGAACACAAGCCAGCTTCGCAAATGAAGGCAGAGGGGTGGTATGGACCTACCACTTACCACGCAACCAAGCATGCACACAGCGGCATGCACTTGCTCGTCCAGTGGCCTCTTAGTTCTGTGCGCAGGCGGTCCTTCACTTCACACGATCCCTGCTCGCCAGGCGCAGAAAATGTCTCCAAAGCTTCTCTAGAAAGAGAAAGAGAGTCTGTGATCAGTGGAGTCACATTTTACTTGAATCTGCATGATTTTACGAAGCCACGGCCAATGTGCAGACCAAGATAAGGACATTGTTTTTGGAGAAGGTCAGCGTTAGTTCTTTCCTGTGCTGCAAGCTCTATGAGCTAGCTAGATTTCTAGTGGTGTTTTAGAATTTACTGTTGTAAAAGCAACTTTCCCTATTCCTTATCATTATGGTATTTAGTAATATTTATGTCAAGAAAAAGTGTGCCATATGGAAAGCTGTTTCTATTCCCCAAAATTGCGCTTAGAGCGAAGATTGTGCTAGAAGGGACAATTACTCCGTGTAGCGTGGTTGACGGCAAGTGGGAAAAATTTTGCTAGCCACATCAAACGTTCAGCAAATTACCTCTTCGTCATGTTAGATGCGGTGGTTATACGTGGACATTTTATGGACACAGAAGCACGGCTCGTGAAACGACTGTAACGACATGTAGCATTATTTTTTCAGATGTCAGTTAAGTACATACGCCTACACTGAGTATAAGGAAGACTGGTTGAGCACCGTAACAGTCTGTTTATTCTTCTGAGTTCTCGAACTCGTACAGAGGTTCCGGTGCTCGATCAGTCTTCTTCTCTACTTATACATACACTTGGAACTCGAACGTTCGCCTTCACATATGCAGAGTGTTCCAAAAATGCTTGCATTAAATAAATATGTCGGACGTGAGTTCACCGAAAGTATTGCGGAGCATGCTCGTCCCATTTGTGCGTTGCTGCAAAAACAGGTTTGGATAAGTCTGGCTGACGAGGACTATAAAGCTACAAATGGTCATTCCAGCCTCTTTTGTTTTTGCCACAAGTCTCATTGTGTACATATCATAATTAGTCGCCATTTGACTGCCTACAAGTCTCTAGATCGAACCTCAAAGCACAACTGGACCAGCGTGCTTGGCAACCTGATCGGTGAAAGCGCATACATTATTAGTTACTGCTCCAAATCGTAGTCGATAGGACGAGTCCGCGACTCGGCTGGCAAAAGGCTGGACTTAATAACTCTTAATAACCAAAAGAGCGAGGATTCGATCCTCGGGTGCCTTCAAACCTGAGTCTGGGGAAGGCCGGCTGATGACGGCTGACAAGTCACAAGTGGCCATCCCAGTCTCTCTGGTCGTTGTCGGTGAGCGCTACCCCTGCCTTGGATACTTATAAAGCCAGTGCATATTGAAATACCTTTCATTTTCAAAATGCACTATAGTCCATTGAAATTTTTGGCCGTTTTTAACGCCTTTTTTCAAACGCCTGTTCGTTCTGAACCAAGTGCTGCCAGTGACGCGAAGCAATGAGATCGTGAATATCATGAAACGTTTCGTTTGTATGTTAGTACTATCTTATTCGATGGCTGCCCTCAGTTCAACAAATGCTGTCGGCTTTATGGCATAGACTTTATCTTTTAGTCGTATCCATAAAAACCTGGTGAATGAACAGGCTATTCAACAAAAGTCTTCACTCAAATCATCCGCTGGACGACATCTTACCAAGGTAGGATATTAAATCACAACGATGGTGGCGTTGTGAGTGCACTATCTTGCTAAAAATAAAACCGCTTTTATCCACTGTCCTCTATATTGTTCGATTTGAAGTCTACAGAAGCATGCTCGGATAAAAGAGCCTGGTCACATCAGCATGAATAAGGAATGTTCCGATTAATTTTTTTGCTGGTACGCCACACCATACTCTAATTCCTGGTTAATTCACATAGCGCTGCACTGTGCCATAAGAACTGTCGTTTCCTCAGTGGCGGTCGACTGAAACATTTAATTTAAATGTAGCCTCATCATTCTACAAAACATTTATTGGAAAGAATGCATCTTCTACACGTTGTGCCGAGTACCATTCCCCATACTATCCTCTTCGGTCCGGACCACCTTCATTGATAACACGGTTAATCTTTGAATGCAAATTTTCCAATGGCATCATTTTAAAGTGCAGTAGACAATTCACTCGGATGATTCATGCATCGATCGGCGCATCGACCTTGACACCGTGTGCACAAATCTCAAAGAAAAATGGAAAAGGTAATAGCCAATCAAGACGTAATGTCAGCCACAGCATTGACCCATCCCAGCCCTGACAAATCAATATAGATTTTTAGGCATGTTTAAATTTTAGCTGTTTTTCCACACTTGCTAAACGTCTGACGAAGAGCTGGGGAAGCAGACTCGAAGACTTACGAAATAAAGTTTTTTTATCTTCTCAAAGAACTCCTTTTTTGTGAAATATATGTATATGTCAAAAGAAAAGGAAGCGTTCACGGGGAGAGGTGTATGTGAGGTCTGACGTTTCGGGTAGTCGTTTCTTCTACCCATCTTCAGAGACTGAGAAGTCATGCAGGAAATAATATAGAAAAGGAATCGGAGACGGCGATACTATTTCTGCCTTATTATTCGTCATTAGCCAGCTATGCCCAACCTAAGGCTTGGACACGCGGCGATATTTAATATTCCCGATGGCGAACAACAGGGCAACGAGCCGTGGGTCACTGGTACAGAAGCAGACCTAACACCCAATGGTCAAATGAGTCCGGGTGCGGATTGCATATAATACAAATGTGGAGTTGGGGGTGGCTGGCTGGCGACAACCTGTAAGTGTCGTCATAATGTCCCTTAGCTGTTTCAGTACTCCCCCATGCAGCCTTACTAGGCGGCATTCGACTTCTCATGGGCTTATAAACTGAGTTCCAAAGTGCAAAACATAAGCACATCCCGTGAACTAGTCGGCAAAAATCTCGGACCAAGATAAATATGTGTAAAATTATCGTTGGAAGCATGTTCACTGATCGCATACAGGTGTAGTTCGTTCAGCAGGCCACAGTGGCTGACAGGTTTAGAGGGCCTATCTGTTCGTACCTCACACATGGCCTGACTCATCATACGCACACGCCGGGATTTAGCGCACAAGGGTAGATCGCTCGAGTTTCACGTTCAGTGGAGGAGCCGAGGAACACACTTTCCACTTATGTTATAGGTGCCGGTAATGTGGCATGTTGGAGGTGTGCATGTGTGGTTCATGTATTGACGGGGCATGTTTTTGATGTAGTCACGTCTACGTTGATTGACCACAGGTGTTTTTGAAAGCGCATGCGACGGCTGAATGAGCGAGAACAACTCTGGCAAGTGAAGTGATAGCGTCTGGTATATGTTGGTGCTCCATGCACAGATTCGCCAGTCTCTGTGCCACGGGTTCGCATACGACCGAACAGGCCGGTGCGTGTGGTGATCGCAATAAGGACAGACTGGGACTGAGGGCACATCACTGAATGTGAGGGTGTTGATAGTGTGGGTCGTGATTGACGGGTCGTCGGTGAGAATGGGAGCTGTGGTGGTCGCCGTCGCCGCGGAGGTTTCGATGGGCATGATGGAGCCGGTGGTGATCGACGACAGCTAGGCATGCGGATTCTGAGCATCGATGATAAGGATGGGTGCTTTCGTGGACTCCGTGGTGGCTGGAGCAGGGACGGTCTGCGAGGCAGCATTTGGGGTTGTCGGGCTGTTGGTGCGTCGGGTCCGGAGATGTCCGACGAGGCCGATCTGCGCGCGAAATGTTCGTTGACAGCACAGACACGTTGGAAAGAGGTAGATGTTGGCGTTGCAGACCAGGGACACCAGAGACTTGTGAGCATTCCTTTTGCCGCGGTGATCCGGTTGTCTTCAGAGATTACTGCTTCAGTCTTCACTGCTCTTCCGCAGGCCAATCTATTCTGAGCGAGGTCCTCCCAGACCTTCGGTCGATTTGGAATCGCTTCAAGGAATTCCTCAAGGTGTCCTTGTAGCGGCGCGTTTCACCTCCTCGTCGGCGTTGTTTTGGTAGGCGCTCGTCGTCCATCCTCATGAGATGCCCGCTCTATCGTAGTTGCAGTCGCCTCAGCACAGCGCGGATGTTGAGGATTCCAGACTGTTCCAGAACTTCTTTGTACCGCATCCTCTCTTGCCACTTCAGCTTTGGCATCCGGTGGAGACAAGAGAGGTGGAAGTGATGGGCTTTCCGTGCTTATTTTTCGTAGAATGTACAGGTCTCCGTGTCATACAGGGAGACCGTCGAGATGACTGCCTTATATATTTTTAGTTTGGTGTTCAAGTGTAGACTGTGCCGATTACACACGGAGTTCTGCAGTCGGCCGATGGCTTGGCTGGCTTTCGAGATTCAGTGGGCCACTTCATCGTCGATCTTTATGCAGCGTGGGAGAGTGTTACCTTAGTAACCGAAGCTGTCCACGGTTTTCACTTGGATTTGGTTGGCGCGAATGCGAGGAATGCTGCACACAGCTTTGGGTGGCGGTCGATGTATGACCACAGGTTTCCGCGCTGCATGTCTGCATCTGTCAGTATGTTGAACTCGCAGTCATCCGCGAAGAGCAGATCGTGGACAGTAGCCTTGAAGAGACACGTTGAAGCCTGCACGCGTCGATTGTTGGAAGATGGCCGTCGGTCCTATAAACGATGAGAATTCCAAGGTGTTCATTACGGTAGGCGTCCATAAGCATGGCAGAAAACAAGAGACTGAGGAAGACTTAAATGCAACCCTACTTCACTCCGCTGGTTACTGTAAATGCTTTTGAACAGTCCCACTGTCCTTAACGTTCGTCATCATTCGTCGTGGAGCATACGTACCATGTGTGTAGATCGCTCAGCACCACCAATTCTCTGCATAATTCCCCACACCCCATCACGATTCACCGTGTCAAAGGCCTTCATCAAATTCACGAAGATAGTGTGTTGGTGGGCTCGCAGTTCTTGGTGGGTGGCTAAGATCGCGTTAATGATTCCGCCGAAACATCGGAAGCCACGCTGGCTTTCCGCGAGAAGTTCCCTTTCGAGATATCCGTCGAGATGGTTGTGGATTATGCGAGCGAAGACCCTTCCGGCAATGTTAAGCGGCGAGATTCCTCTGCGGTTTTACGATTATAGAGATGGACGATTGCTGGGTCCTTGAAACCCTGAGGAACCTGTTCTTGGTGCCACCTCTCCTGGAAGAGCATTGAAAGTTTGTCTATCAGCGGGGGATTGTCGTGATTGTAGACTTTAGCCGGGATCGCATTAGAGCCCCGTGATCTCCCGCTGGCGAGATTATGAACGGCTTAGGCTGTTTCCATGAGGGAATACGGCAAATCTAGGTCGTTGCTCGTTTCTACTTGGGGGAGTCGGCCGAAGGCGGCGTCGTAGATTGTAGATGGGCGGTTGAAGACGGTTCTGAAATGCTCTCCACTGCTCCTCAGAATCTGTAATTTCCCCATCAGGAGAGTTGTTCCATCGGAGCTGAAAAGCGACGCGGTTCCTTTGGTTCGGGCGCCGTAGACCACCTTGATTAATGTGAAGAAGTTCTTGGTTTCATTGCGGTCGGCATACCCCTGGATTTCTCGGCTTTATTTGCCATCCTGGCGTACTGCTTCTCCGAAAGTCGTTTCTGGGAGAGACGAAGACACTGGAAGAAAGCCGCCCTTTTGCATTGGTCCTGCTGCCAATGTCGGCTTTGTCCGGTCTGTCGGTAGGCTCGAATAGGCGAGTTACTGGAAGAAGTCTAGAGAAAAATGCGAGTACTAGAATAGGAAGATTAGCGACCTAACGTTTTGGAATCTTTCATGGAGAGAATTTTACAAAACCGTTTCATCAGAGGGCGGTCGAAAAGATCCGAGAAGAGATGGAGCGTTTTGTTAAATAGCACTGGAGAATAGGTTCCACAATCTGCCTGGCCCGACGCCATCCAAAAACGACAGACTAGTACACAGTCTATTGACAACTGAATTGACAGAGGAACAAATTCTGGTGTTAAGGCATGAAGCCTTATTTAACATAACTGATATCAAACTTGCTGAAATGATGGCAGTAATGGAGTCAGCACACGGCCGGAGGAGGAAGAGAAAATCCAGCTTGCTTTCCATCGTGTCCTAGTCTGATGTAATAATTTTGGTGGCCTAAAAACTAAAGTGTCTGGAAATGACTAATACGACGCAAGTGTTGAGCTTAAACAGCAACCACGTAATCAATCACATGCTGTACCGGCAGGTCGAGAAGCACTAAATCGAATCTGAATACGAGGTCGATGGATTAAAATACCTTCGACGGGTGCTTAAAGCGAATAGTTACCCGCGCAGCTTCGTCAGTCGGTTAATGCGTAAACGCGACGTGAAACAAAATTTAACCGGACCCAAATTTTAAAGAGCACTTTCATACCCGAAGATCGTCTTAGAAACCATCAGCCGCCTTCTCACACCACTCGAATTCTGAGTTGCACATAGACCAGAGGCAACCATCTGGCGGCAGGCCATGAGGGCAGAAGATTCACTGCCACAAGAGGAAGCGCCCAGAGTCGTTAACTGTATCTGGTGCCGTTGCGGACACAGCAACCACGTTAAGGGAAACTGGAACATTGTGCCGAATGCGAATGGCCGGACATACAGTAGCAGTGAGAAGGAATGACGCTAGCTCCAATATTGCGGTTCATTCGACGTACCTGGCCACAGGTTTATGTTTGACGAGGCCGAAATTCTGACAAGAAGTGACAACCGCATCAGCTGCGAACTGCTTGGGTCATGGCTTTCCGGCCCTCTTTTAATTAGCAAGTGCGGTGACTTTCCACCGCCATGTTCCGTGCTGCGATTTTACTTGGGCAGAGTATTTAGCCACACAGGGAGGGTGTGGAGGATTAATAGTCTGAGGGAGGGGTAGCCTAATTGTCGAGTGGTTTTCGCGCTAGGAATCAACGACGGTGATGAAATCACTGATATAAACGACCCGGGTACGGATCGACAAGCAATCATCACATCAAATACGATCTCAAGCGATAAACGCGGGCACTACTGGTTATTGTAGGCCTGTAATTGTCGGGCAACTGTGTCCTGTAAATAATTAAATCCCTGTGCTTCTACTACCCTTTTTTGCGACTGTTCTGATGAAGGTTTCCAGTGGGAATCCCAAACTTCAGGCCAAAAAACTTCTTGTCCCAGCAATCACACTTTCTGACTTTATGCGGTCTCTTCTCTTCGACGAGAAGGCTGCGGATATCAGCGTCGTTGTAGGCGAGCCGGTCATGCTGTTAATGACGTAGGCACCGACGAAATCCATGACGGTATAGTGGGTAGTATTCCGCAGCTGAAATCACCGAGTTTATTCAGGGGGCGTTTTCAGTTGGAGCTGGCAAGTCTTCCAGTCACTGGGTCAGTTTATTGCTGAACTCGAAGTGTTGAGCAAGCAACTTTAAAAGAACAGTGCTTAACCTACCTGGTGGTCGCTTGCCTTGTGGTCTCTCAAGAGATTGCGGTCAGAACCTCATTTTGGAGATGACAAGACGGTGATCGGTTAATCCGTCGCCAACCAGATGGCCTTCGTCGCCAGCACGTACTGCCGATCAGGTCTTCGAAGGAGAGCGTAGTCCAACAGATACCAGCACCGCGATCGGAGATGCATCTAGGTTGGAAGGCGGAAGAAGGTGCTGACCAAGAGGAGACGGTGTTCTGCGCAGTCATGCAGAAAGAGGACACTGCGGCTGCTACAGCCGACGAGCCGATGGAGACCCATGACTCCCTCCCAGGCAGCGTGCTATGTGACGACGTGGATACTGAAGTCACGAAGGGAAACCAGCTTTTCAGTCTTCAGTACTGTCTTCGGGAGGGCTTGCAGGTCCTCGTAGAATTCGATATTCGTTTCGTCTGAGACGATCATTGAAGGACGTAGGCACTGATGGTGGTGGCGACTTCGCCTCCGCGAAGAGACGGCAGTTCAGCGGCTGTTTCACTGCCAGTTCTTTCTGCTTGATGGAACAAAGGGATGACATCAGACGACACCACAACGCATTGATCTGTATTCCACTGATTCGTTCCAGAAATTGAGCCCGGAGACGACTGCTGCACCTGCGCCTGAGTTAAGCCATCGCAGACATCGAAAAACCTATTTATTTAGATTGCATTGGTGGCCGGATTTATTGGTTTTATGTACTGTGGGCAGTCCATGAAGTCCCTGTGACCGGCTCTATTGACCTAAGAGCCGATAGGTCTGGTTCAGCTATTATTTTATTTATTTTCTGATCGGTGAATTTTTAGTTGATCTGTGTGTTCACATCAGCTTTAGGATGCCAGGCACTAGTACAGATAAAATGTAAGTTCAGATAATGGTGTGGAGTGTGAATATCCAGGTTATTACATTAAGGTGGAACATCAAGTGCGAGTGAACTCTAGAGGCAAAGGACAGCTCGACTTGAATAGCCCAGTTAACATGGAAGTCTGTCAAAAAAGTTCAATTTATCATCGCCCGTTTCTATTGAACAACCACTACGGACAACTTGAGCGTTGCCGATCACGACAAAAGCACAGAGGTGTGCGTATGGCATTTCCGATCACGTTTCAAAGTAACGGCTATGGAGGCTGTACGCGACGTTTTCAGACTATGAATACGATGCATTCAGTGGGACCCAAGTCCTGTCATTGTAGTCTATGAAGTAGGAGTGCTCCATGAAAAACTCACACTGGCTTCTGCCAAGCGATTAAGCATTAGATGCTGCATTTGCGTGGATTGAACACCGGAAACAGCTGTTTGCGTCCTGGCTTGCCTCCATGGCACTCCTGAGAGCTAAGCTCCCGCGCATGACTTCTCCGAGATGGTAGTTCTATCGCGTTATGCAACTGTCTCCGTAAGAACTTTCTGCCGTCCTAGTAGTAACATTGATCCCTACCCTGGGTTTTATGCATGCCAAATAGACTGCCCAAACGCAATCCAGACAAAAAATAAAACAACAGAAAGGTTACACGTTCAAAATTTCCACAACGGGTCCTCGCATAAGTCCGATGAAGTAATGGTTCCTTATGGTTTTCATAGTTCGAGTATTGTGGAACCAGGCGTCCAGTCTCCCAGTGGCACTAGAATGAGGTCTGACCGCGGTCATTGATTCAAAATCGGCATGCACACGACCCTCGAAAAAGCACGTCCTGCCCTAGATCTTACACAGACAGGCAAACAGCCAATAGCGTAGCGCGCCAAATAGCTACTCTTGCAGGGACGCACGCGCGCGAACCGCCGGCAGCCTGGACCTGTCGCAGCAAGGCCAATTCGCCGTGGGGCAGAAACGTCACCCGGCCACCTCGCCCTTTCCCTACGTCACTTCCATACTACCAGACAGTCGCTATCCCGCTGGATCACTTAGTTTGTTCTTGCACCAGAAAAGAAATGCTTTAGAAGGTAGAGTACTGAATCCTCCCGCCGACAGGATTTTAATTCTGTGAACTTTTCCAATGACGAATATTTTTCTGTACTCCACGTATCGATCAAGTGAACTGCCAAGTTATGTTTTCATTTTAAATCTAAAATGGACGTGTCCAGAAGTAGAGCATAAACTAACTAAAACTTCAGATTACTGCTAACAAAGAAGTGACCCCACTCGAGGGGCGTCAGCCGTATGATAGTATAACTTCGGCGCTCTACACAAAATTAAGACTTCTTTCCTAGATCGCAGGTGGCAAGAGATTGTTCGCATCACTCAGAAGGTGATGTTCGTGGATATTTTAAACTTGCGAATATGCTCTGTGACGTTTTTTTGCCTTGAAACCGGAATACTTCTGGTTACTTCTCCGGATGTTCAAGATAGTACCAGCTGCATCAAGATCACATAATCAAGACAGAGGTTTTAGTAAGAGTCTGGTAGCTCAGAAGGTATTTCATAAAGCTTTGGAGTGAATAAGTGAGACAGTTAACTGGAACCGATCTACCGTGCACATTAGCATCCCGACAAACGAAAATACACACCTATTCCATGAATTTCAACGCTCCAAGTCAACCCGTTGCTAGGATGTCCAAAACGGCAAAACTGAGTTCCTCTCAAACGGCTGAAGTGAATACTGCTGATACCAATTCCGGTACTTTGCGTTTGTGTAATCGATTAACAGGTAGAATTGGTTAACTTTACTGATCGCGTCAAAACGTAAAGTTGGAATTTAGATAGGTTCGGGCTGATTATACTTCAATAAAAAAGATATCTCGAATGCCAAGGCGTTCGATACACAGTAGGTGGGCTAACTCATGTAATGTCAACCGAAATTCTGAAATGTGTTTTCGTTTCGAAAAGATTAATTAAGTAGGATTGTAAAACTAATCAGTCTGCGGCATAATTCTATAATAATTCATTTGCCTCAGGGTGTTGGCTTTCGAACGAACTTCCTTCCGGATGCATACCAAAACTATATTCCGTAAAAAATAACTACTTAAGTAGCGTAAATTTTTCTCTTTGGTTTTCGATGCCCTTAAATGTCCGATTATATTTCATGGAAAAAAGGAGTAAAAACATTCATTATTTTGCTCATTCCATAGCCAATTACTTTTTCTTCCAGTTCTATATTCGAAGGAGGGAGAGAATTCGATTTTAAAAAATTTTCTAACTGTGGGACTTTTTAATACCATGCAATGGCCGTTCATAAAACGTCACGTCTCTGCATTTACCAATGTGGCTTGTAACGTTAACAATATGGATCAAATCCAATGCTAAATTTTATGAACCCCGTATGGTCTCCTCTCAATACCGTAGAGAAGTGTATGGTTTTGCGTTCACGGAAAATACATGGCTTGTAGTTTGGAAACCCTAAATGCAAGTGTGACTACAGAGCAGGTTTAAAATTATTCGGGAATTGGAAAGGTTTTTAAAAACCAAATAATCCCCTTCGTGCGAGTATAAAATTGAAATCAGACGTACTTATTTACCGAATGAGCTGAAGAACGAATATTTTTTATGCATGCTTTTCATGAAATATAATAGGACATGTAGGGGCATCAAAAATCAATGAGAAAAAGTCATGATACTTAAGTAGTCACCTTTTTCGGAGCGTTGTTTTTGCATGCAGCCGGAAGGAAGTTCATTCGAAAGTTAGCATCCTGTCGTAAATGAGATATTATTGAATTATGTCGCAGACTGATTAGTTTCACAGCCCCACTTATTTAATCTTTTCGAAGCGAATACGCTTTTCGGAATTTCGGTTGCCATTTCAGGAGCTAGCCCAACTATGTACTTATGATGTAAGATAGGTGTGCACGAAGGTTATACTGAGTTGACTTAAGATATACCTGTGTTACTTGCTTTGCGTGGGTGCCTCAGTTTGTGCCAGATCTTCGTGCATGACAGTCTATAAATCCCTGAGATGACATCGAATGAGTTATATATTCAGCTAGTTCATAACACATGTGTTCGCTAACATACCCGCACCGGCCACAGAGAGACAGCACTTCATGGACTGATCATTGTACCATTGGGTTTGCGTGTTCGCTTTTAGATAAAACTCGCCGCACTCACTGGCGACGCATGACAGCTCATCAGCTACAAGCGGAACGAAACAGAACTGTCCTGGAAGGGACGCAGAAGCGTTTGTGATAGTAAAGACCACACGGGTAGCAGCCACTTTATTTCACGGCTATCTCGCCCACCGTGTTGCAGTGGCAAGACAAAGCAGAGGCGACCAGAGGTGGGCGCAGACGCAGTGGGTGGCAAATCTAAACAGCCCGTCCGCGCTTACCACACTCGACGGGGACTCTGCCTCATATGCCACAGGTTGAAGTCAGTGAGGAATTTCGGATTCCATATTTGCGAGACCACTGTAAGAAGGCATCATTGCAACCCGACCCGTAGTCTCAAGAAGGAGCAAGTTATCACATCAGTTTAAAACCCTCTGAGTCATGCCTAAAAGCTCACCCGAGTCATTATAACGAGGAATATCCTGATGAGCCGTGAGGATGGATTTACAAGCTCACTGACTCTTCTCTCTACAACGCAAGAACTGACTCTCCCAGTCTGTTGAACAGCGGGTGATGAGGTTAGACGCAATAGTTGGTAAAACCAAGTGGCCCCTCTGCGCGTGCCAAAAGAAGACCTGTTTGCTATTCCATGTATCAGACTATACTAGAGGACATGTTTCTCGCTTCATCGAAATGTGCGTGATCTGACATGCAAAGTTTCGCTCGCCATACCGGCACTAGCACAGTGGTAGCACGTTTGCCACAGCCGTATTGCAGTGTGCGTTGCCGAGGGATGTCGCGTGTGTGAGAGTTCTGGAGTAGGCCCGTGTGCGTCCATCGGAATAAATAATCAACACGAACAAAACAGTGGTTATGCACCAACTGTCCGCCAACACGAAATACAGCACTCCTCGAATTAATGTGGACGGCAGCCAAATTAAAACCGTGGATAACTTCGCTGACCTAGGAAGTACACTCTCGCGCAGCACAAAAGTCGATAGCGGAATTGCCCACAGAATCTACAAAGCCAGCCGGGCCTTCGGCCGACTGCAGGTCTGTGTGTAGAATCGCCACTACCCTCAACCAAGCACGAAACTGAAGATGTGCAAGGCTATCATCTTGACAACGCTCCTGTACGGACCGGAGAGCTGAACTATGTACACGAATCAAGTTAAGAAACTGGATCAATTCTACCCCAGCAGCCTCTGCAGAATGCTGAAACTGCGATGGTGAGACAGGATGTCGGACAGACTGGGGTCCTCGGCATCCACGCCATGGTGAGGCACGTAAAGTGGTGATGGAGCGGCCATCTAGTCAGAATGGACGACGAGCGATTACCCAAACGACTCTTCTGCGGAGATTTCGCTGCGGTGCGCTTGCGGGCAGAGAGGACAAAAACAGCGCTACAAGGACACTCTGAAAAACCCTCCAAAACTACTACATATCAATGCGGAGACTTGGGAGGACACATTCTGGACAGGTTGACCTGCGGCAGAACAGTGAAGACTGACGCAAAAATCTACGAAGCAAACCGGATCGCCACTTCCAAACCCCAAAGGGCGCCTCGCAAGTCCCAGGCGCCCCCGATCCACAACGCCAACAGCCAACCTCTTCTAACCTACCTCCGCTGCTAACTTACATCCCCCGTGCGAATCGGCTTCGTCGGACACATTCGGGCTTAATGAAAAACAAGCCGACAACGTCAAACTCGCTTTTCACGAACACCCCTACTGTCACCCCTGTCCCACACCTCGCAAAGATGACCACCCTCATCGCCGGTGATCACACTGCCGATGCCCTTCTGTCCCAACTCCTGCGTCGTTCACAGCGACCGGCTCCAACAACACCACCACTGGTAACATGTCATCCGACGTCCCGCCAGCCATTATCTCCAGATTTACTGTCTCTCCTATCCTCACTGCCCCCGCTCACATACGTTACGCATCGGCCTAGTCGGTCATTAGCGAATCCATTGCACAGAGACTGACGAGCTGGTGCCAGGAACACCAACATACCTCCACCGTACTTGTCTGGAATGCCCACACTCCTATTCACATTCACTCAACACATGGGCCTATTATACCACACGCGTCTCCATTAAAACCTGCGGCAGAACACTGCCGACCATACCATATCCCACATCTCTCCTCACCAGCACCTACAACGCGCGTGACCACACTCAACAGCACAGAACGTAGGCACGTAACTGGCACCCCCCACGTAAGTGGAAAGTATGATGCTCGGCTCCTTTTCCATATGGCTCCTATGACGCATGTGTGATTTGAGCCTCATACTAGTACTGGGCGCTAAGGGCCGTGGCTTGGAAGGTTACCAGCTGACAAGATAATTCGGACTTCGAGGTCAGCCGTGTATGTGTGCGAATGGGTCGACTGATGGATTGAGGGTCAGACTGCAATGGATCCTTAACGTGGCCTCTGGTACTCTTGCGCATTTGAGGTCCACGCCGCCCATCCCCTCTTGTGTGAAATCCTGGTGCTTTTGTTTGGGGGAGACAGGTCGTATATGTGGTGCGTGTAGACGGGGTCATAAGCTATGTCAGGCGCCGTGCCCATTCCTCGTGCCAGATGAATGATCGACTCGGACAGTGGCTGGGGCTTGAAAATGGGAATAGAGCGTAAGGTTGACAACTCAATGGACCTTCCGCACTATAAACAATCCAATGGGCTTAAAGCTATCACGTTGTGCTAAAAGCCGTGGATTGGAAGATTACCAACTGACGGAATGCCTCGGACCTCGCAGTCAGCCTGGTGTGCGTTTATGTGGAGTGGCAGACTGGTGGACTGAGAGTCAAGCTGCAATGACTCCTTAATATGGTCTCCATGTCATTCCCCTCCATGTGATCCGAACCGCCACCTGCTTGTTGCTGTCTAGAATCCTGATCAGTGTCTGCTGTTGATTAGGGAGTGTAGTGGTACGCCAATATGCGAGTTCTCAATGTGCCAGCCACGTGCGTCCTACCCTCCCTCCGATCTTCTTAACTCTATCTTGATACAGGGCCCGGGTGTGGAGAGGGGGAAGTGCGGTAGATGCTACGCAAGTCTACTACCCCTCTAAACTACTTCCCACACAATTCGTCGTCCCTGCATCCAGCCTGCTAAGGGGCACTAGGCGGACATCGCCGGAATCAACGGAACAACTTTCGTCTGTGTGTGTGGATGGGGCGATTGGCTGTGATGGGGTCTGGACCGTTATGTCTTACTGTTGATTCTCATGGATGTTAGTATGACCGAATACTCTGGGGCAGTGCTGACAGGTGGAACGGGAAGGAAGGATGAAGTTTACAGCTCCAGGCACTGGTTCGATGGCCCTGTCACAATAAATTCGGGAGATATCGACCATATTTATGACGATTTGAATGTACGGTCGCAGTGGAAGACTTTGGAGTGGAGTTCATACTGTTGGTTTGAAGGGTCGATGGCATGATGGCGAACAGTATGACAGAACTGCTGTCCGTGGTGATGCCGGGGTGGTGGTGGAGAATTTAGTCGTGTTGACACTGTACTGGATCCGGAAATGTCCAAAAAGACCAATCCGTACCCTAAACGATTGATGCTCAATGTGGGCACGATGACGGTGTTTGGTGCCCACACTATTTGTCCGGTGAAGTTGGGGATTGCAAACGATACCTTCAACAGCGATCATTTATTTGTCTTAGAAGATGGCTATTCCATGTCTACGTTCTCACGGTGTTATTGGAATCCGCATGGTGTTTCCCGAAGGGGTCACTGTTCATGGTAAGTGATAAATAATTTGAATAGGACCCATGTGAGGAGTTGGCCTGCAGTCGTGATGAATGAAATGTCCAAGCGGTTATTACAGAGTTACCGGTCCCCCTCGTGTTTGTATACTTGCACGATGCTGTGATCCTTGAACTATTGTAAGTCTGTCCTTGTGGCCACGTCTCCTGGAAAAGTGCAGTTTGTCCATGCGTTTGAGGGCGGGGACTTGTAAACATTCGTGTGAATTGCGTCGTCGTCCAACGCTATTTTGATGAACATCGGTTACGCTAACATAAGTGTCTCCTCGAGGAGATGTCGAAGACAGACGTCATCACTGACGTTGACTTGAGCAGATCAGATGATGACTTCTTCGTGGATTTTGGACGGGTGACCGAAGATGCCTTGGAAGTGCGAAGCCTGACGAACAAGAATCTGGCGCATTCTCCGTCAACAGGGCTTCTCCATCCTGGCTGATCTGTGATGCGGTCCCCTTGACTTAGGAAAAAATTCACGTTCCTATGGTTTGTATCCTTGGATTGCGTCGGTCTTCCAAGTTAGCGAGTCCTTCTACATCTCTCTCAGCGTCCGCCACAGTAGACTTTAGCATTGGAAAAAACGGTTTCGTCGGTGTCGTCTCTGTTCTTGATGCGGACAGTTCGCAGACGTTTTCCTTGGACAGCACGCGACGGATACTCTTGCCGTTATTGTTAAACTAGCCCTAATAATGACGGCATGGGTGACTGAGGACTTCCAGAACAGCGGCCTGGATGACGCCCTGCTGTTCCTTGTATTGGATCTCGACGGTGCGTTTGCTCTCAGAACTTGAAATTGTTCTATCCTGGTATCAATGAAGCTGTTAAAATTCATTCGGCTTTCAGTCGCATCCAGTATTTATGTATTTAACCTGTATGATGATGATCTATGACATTGCATTTGAATCCTCGTCTTAAAAATGACAGGGCTGTGGTACCTCTAGCAGTCTGCACCACACCCCGTCTTTGTCGGCGACACAGCACATTGATCGGGTCACCGGGCGGGATGCAACCCAGCAGTTGCAATTGGTGCACATAAATGTGCGTTCCCATCGCCTTTCTCCCAATCGAAAGGCGGAGAAGACTGTTTCATGCAAAAATGCAGGAAGATAAGGCCATTGTTGTTGCAACAGCTGATCCCGTGACGACCTAACACTTCGTACCGGGTAGCTTGAGCAATGTCGACGCGGGCGGTGAAGTCACCAAGGAACACTAACTGTTCTCCTTCGCACGGTTCGGAGGAGGGGGTGCAGGTCTTGGTGGAACTCGCTCTTCATATTGTCGGCATCGAAGGCGCTGACGACGTCGACGACTTTGTTCTTGAAATGTCGCAGCCTCATGGCCATCAAACGGTATTTGGTCTCCTGCGGTAGGCAAGACAGCCCATTTGCGACATCATTCTTGGTAGCGAAAGCGACTCCGATGTTTTGTCGCTCTGCCTTTGAGCGTCTGCTCCAGAAGAAGGCTTATCCTGCACCGGCTTCGTTCTGTTATGCATGCTTCGAGAAACGCGTTTCACTGACAGTCGCGAGGTCCCCATTGTATCGGTAATAACATACAGTCTCTATCATGGGCCGCTGTGCGGCTGCTGGTTGGGCTCCAGAGAGAGAGTCTGTAAGGCACTATGGAACGCGTGGGTTCCGTAAGAGCGATCGATGAGCGCTCCCTACCATCACATATATCCCTCTTTGCAACCGACAGGACAACGAGTCCACAGCCCAGTAGTTAAAACGTTGGACTCTTAACCACCAAAACTCGTGTTCGGGCTTCGGGGCTTCAAACTTCAGGGTTCGGTATGGCTGGCTGCTAAGGGCTGTACTCCAGAAAGGGCCATTCCCTTCCCTCTCATCTTTTTAATTATTCCTTCTTCACATATATATCGAAGCGTGATTATTGACGAAGCCAAGAGAGGCTGCAAAGGCCATTTCTGGCTTGTTTGCCATCACCGGCCAGACTTACCCGACCCCTAGGGTTCAAACACGCTTTTTGCTAGTTAGAAATTCAATGCTCTAATCATCGAGCCATAGCTTCATTGTCCTGTCGGTGAAATAAACGGGAAGTTTCAAATGAAATAAATCGTTTTTTCGGTTCAGCAAAATCTGTCAAAAGTATATTTTTAAGGCAGTCTCTGTAAAGGTGACAAGCATCTGAGTGACTTCAGTATCCAAAATCTGAATTTAATAGACACATAAAAATAACTGTCGGTACAAACACCCTTAATATTTACAGTGATAAAAGATTGGAATACCCAATAAGAAGGCGCAAAGAATTAGCCTAAAATATATTCATAATTTAAAACACGTGATTAGAAAGAAGTTTTGCCTGAAAAAGAAACTAAAACTGGGATAACTGACCGACATGCAATACGCCTTCTCGGGTGACAAGCTAATGATAACCGGGAGAAAGAATTGCAAAAATAAACGTTAAAGAAACTAGTGAAAACAACAGAAATGGGAAGTCGATATAAATGAACACCACAACAAGGGTGTAGAACGAACCAAAGATGGAAATTGCCCAGTAAAGGCGTGTCAAATAAAACTAAAGACTATCAGCAAGTTTCGGTGTTAACTGAATCACTTCGACGGGGCCAGCGAGAAAATTCCTTCATCTGCAATCTTTCACTGCCAACAAACGACATGATAGATATTCGCTGGTAAAACTTAATTCTCACATAGTAAGTGGACAAGGACTAATTCAAGACCATTTTTCATAAGCGTTTTTCCTTCTACGACAAGAACTAGGCACAGTTTGATCCGGATAACTGGTCCATTGCTCGATTGCGATAAATGTCGGCAACAAACTCACAGCGCACAAGTGTCTCGAGCCATTTGTTTATTTCGGGAGCCAGTCAGCAGCATATTAAATAAATCCAAAGTAGACGTCAGGGCGAACACCGAAGTGTCTTTGGGCTAAACACGATTTTATGAGAGTAATTATTAGCCCGACATGCATGGAAAGTTACGTTAGACTTATTCCACAAGCCCGCTTTCCCTTGAAGCTTTTATCTGTCGTTCGGCGATAACAATGACCGTCCAAGTAGTAAGCACTTGTCTACCGCTTTCACTGTTTGTATAAGGTCACTTAGATTTTCCTAACTGTTCGGCAATCATACATGCAATCGTGTTTATATAAAGGTTTATACTTTGAGACCGATTTTTTTCGAAGTTGGGACATTTAGTCATACGAGACTCGCCTAACCATGCATGCAGCCCGTCGTCTGTTTACAGTTACAAAATCTCTTTGTTGTCAAAATATGCAGTCCCAAAAACAGCTGTGCACCTTCAGAAATGTTGATCAAGCACAGTATCACAAATTAAGTCGAACAAATCATGCGTTTGTCAGAGCTCAGTAGCCCTGTGGAATGTCTCCTAGCACTGTTTATAGTGTACTTTATAATCCTGTACGCAGGGTTTTCAGGTTCTGTGGATGTTGCGCCTACGCGGCATTCCTTAGAGTAACACATAGATAAATATCCAGCGTTTTTGGATCTGGTAATTTACTGAACATTCTACGGGCCCCTAGGTATAGTCCGCCAGGTAAGCTATTGTGGGGTAATTTTGGAATTTCAATGTAATGATAAGGTGGTGTCAAATCCTGTTAGAAGCCGTAGTCTTGCTCCAAAAACAATTTTTGGAAGAAAGCTATGTGCGAACTTATTGAATTATTGGGCAAATTACCGGCGTGACAAGTTACAGCTGCAGGAGGATCTACGTTAACACATCAAAAATGATAAAGACCTGTAAAACGGAATGGGTTCAAAATTCTTGTAATTTCTAGGGATTTGCAGTGTTCAGACGATCTATAAAGAAAAACATAAAGTGCAGGAGTTTTGAGATAAAAAACAGTCCAGTTTTTTGTTATTGGTCGGAGAGCACTTACTTTTGTAGGAGTTCCAGTCTATACGAGCGATTTGGAGTGTGCGGTGTGAGTTGAAACTGTGGAATATTTCCGACAAGAACAAAACTGGTTTCTGAAAGAAAGATAGGAATTAACTAAGGTTTATGTCCATTAACTATTCGACCTGCTAATTAACTAAACTAACATATTTTATATGTCTTTTTGATAATGTCACAACGTTAAATAAGTTTCTTAAAAGCGCGGACGGACT
>CACRXP010000232.1:530100-560094 GCA_902702965.1 Spirometra erinaceieuropaei
GTTTTAAAAACGTTTTGCAATTCCTGAATAATTTGGAGCCTGATCAGTCTTTGCATTAACGTTTAGCGATCTCAGTCAAGAAGGTGTATACTTTCCGCGTAAGGAAAATCACATATTCCTCCATGTCTTTAAGAAAATATCGTATGAGTTCATAAAATTTTGCAATGGATGCGGACCGTATTGTACATTTGCTGAGGAACATTGCTAAACGGACACGTTCGATGCTGTATGTATGGACACCGAACGGTCTTAAAAATCGAACAATTAGAAAATTTTTTAAAACCGAAAGATAACTTTTCTTGGGGTATAAAAGGAGAAGACAATGCGGGCTTCTAGTAAAGGAATAAAAGAAGGCCTATTTTGTGCATGTTCTCTATAGCGTGTATTTGAATTTATATGACCATCGAAAATCAGTGTGAAAAACGCATGCTACTTATGTAGTCATTTTGTAACGAGTGTGGTTCCCGCAGAAGGTTAGAAAGAAGTGCATTTAAAACCCTGACATCCTGGTGAGCATGACATAATATAGGATTATTCTACATGAAAATTAATCTTACAAACCCACCTAAGTAATCCTGTTTAATCGAACACGGATTTCAGAATCTTGGCCAATATTTCATGGGATCGGTCACGCACTTTAACTGTCATATAGATTTTTGCGCTCCCACTCTTGCGCTTTAATCCTTTTTCGACATCCCATTGGTTCTAATTTTAAGGACAATATTTCAGAACAGAAATGGTCTGATTCATTTTATTTCAAGGCTTCAGGTTCAGAGTACACGCGGGCCGTTGCCTGGCGGCCAACAACGAACGTTTGTGGAACAATATGCGAAGAGAAGTGAGACAATTGAAGTACCGTCTGGAGCTTATTTGGTATTATCAGTCAGTGATTTGCCAAACCTAAACTGATTGCGATATTCATGAACTGTGCCTTTATTAACAATGAAACTTCAATGATTTGGATTTCGCACATATAAATCGACCCAAAATCCCTGTTTATTAATGAACAATTGGTAATAAAATGTATATATTCTCTATTAATTTTGAGATAAGCTTCTCTAAGTTACCTCTTTTCTGAGTAATGATCATGTAATTCATCTTTGTAAGACTGAAGTCTGGGAAGAATTGGAATTTTTGATCCCCTAATGCACTTTTCTGTCGCATACCTAGAAAGTTTCTGTTGCAGACGGTAAAACACACTCTGATCTTTAAATTGGATCCATTTTCGTCGTCAATATTACTCAAAATGCTAGTGCATATCCCCTTATGTTTCTAACGCATCAACAGAAGCTAGACCGCATAAGATGTATCTTACATTATCCTCAAAATCTTAAAGCAGCGTCTAGTAATGCATCATCGTCTTTTGCTTGTTGAATAGCTACACATTCTGAGGAAATATTAGTATACAAAACCTAAGGATTTCCTATAGGTGTGGTTGCTGCCTTTTAGAACATAACGTGCTTATTCACATAGTGCTTCATTTGGATTACGTAGAACGAAGGACCACTTTTCAAGTTAATTAAAGTTATTTCGGCAAATTCTCTATGCTTATATTTCTGTTCCCTTGCAGAAAAATATATTTATGTGCAAATCCAGTCTTGGGCGTTAGTAAGATAGGAATTTGCATGAATGTTAAACTGCGTCTACTTCTGTTCATACTTGTGGACTCTCCTCTTTGAAAGTTATCCAAGGAACATATTATGCATGAGAGATTAATTTTTTCTTATGTGTGCCAGGTGAGTGCCCGAAAAGAACATCTCGATCCCCGTCATCAGGTTTCTCAGTTGCGCCACCTACTGTAGGTGCTGACCAGACTGAAGTCCGGACCGGATTCCGGTGGATAACTGAGGATTTAACTCAGGCGCTTTGCCCAAACTGCTAAGCAACTGATGTGCGCGCGATTGTCTTTGGAGTATGTGAGTAGCAAGTATTATTGATAAATTTATTTAAGCCTAGCTTCAGAAATCATAGAAAACCTCAACTATTTAAACTTGATGGAAAACATTGCATAAAACAAAACTTGGCAATTTACTTTGTTCGCTTTAATAATTGGCTATATTCTGTTAAACTGGATCATCATTTGAAAAAAACGATAGAATAGCTTGCAAACAATTCATCAGGATTTAGGACGACAGATGTATCTTTAAATTTTCGCAAAGCCGAAGCATCTTTTCCTCTGTTGGTTGGATAACATAGCGAGCAATAAGGATTACTCTCATGCCAAAGACGTCTGCTAAGTTTAGTCCTTAATCTTTCCATCTATTTATATACTTCTTCGCACTAATTAAGCTCGCTAAAAAGATTTATTTCGATGGCATTTTATGCTCCTCTCCGATTTTTTCAGCGCTTTACAACTTAAATTTAAAACCAGCCATAGTATTCCGAATATTGTTGACCTTGTGATTCGCTCTGCTCAAACAGGGATGTACAAGGGTTTTCGTGCGTATTCATGTTCATTTATCGACTACTCCTCTGCTTTCAACACAGTTCTGCGTTATCTCCTGTTTCTTGGCTTAGAGTTCATTTTGCCATCCTTACTCAACTTGTCCAGTCTGCCGAGCGAAAATCGACCGTTTTTTCGAATAACTGCGGATTTCTCCGGGTTCCGTCTTATCCACTTCAAATAAATCAACTGAGATCGCCCAATGAATGTCTATGAATTATTGACGCTGACTATATGGTTGTTGGCCACCCTCCTAAACATTTAGGCTCATTTCCAGTTTCCGAAGGATGGCTTGGGTCATGTCTCTGCATATTCGTTTGGAAATAGCCTTTTGCATAACGACCAGAAATCTATCCAGTCTGTTTTTGACTGCGACAATCTCCCGTTCTTTAATTGTTTGACATTCTTCCCAATCAATTATCATCTTCTCGGCACCTTGGTGTTACTATATCCTTAAATCTCTCATTCTCCCTTCACAGTGAAACCATCTTCAGTTGAATTCGTAAACTTGTTTATTACATTAGTCGTTTGCATTCCAATCCCACTCATTAACCTCTAATCTGGAGATTTATACATCCTTGCATTCGCCGTCTCAGTCTAAATTGTTCTCCGCCTATTTTTCCCGCCTCGCTTAAAAAGGTTATGCTCATTTTAAAACACGTCCCCTGAATGCTTTCTTCTACTGCCGATTTTTCTTTTGTTCGTGAGCTGATATCTTAATACAATGCCATTTCACAACGGTTAAGCAATATGCTGATCGAATTCCGTGTTATGCTATCCATCCCCTTCACTCTGAATCAATTGCTCCAAAGTCTTTCTGTCCCATCTGCCGTAGCTTCCGGCATCTCTTTTCAAGCGTTGACATGACAGCATTCAGCATTACCATCTCTGGCACAATGCCTCACTTGTAAAGAGACCAAAATACCGAAAATAAAATTAAAACTGTCGCCATAGTAATCGTACAGTCTTTATGCGAACCCATTAACTCTCTTATCATTTGTTAATTTTTAATCTGGCCGCATAGATGGGGATGCATTTGTCGAAAATTATGGAATAAAACTCTCGAAATAAAGCAAATTTTTCTCTCTCTATCCTTAAAAAAACAGACTCATGTCGATTGTTCGGAATACTGTAAGATCTCAGGCAGGGCATTTTCGTTTGATGTCGGCTATATGTGTTGGCAATATCATGGGCCGTGTATAATCAGTGCTCATTCGTTCTGAGTCATTCGCAGTAGCGTCTTACAAGCAATTTCGAGGAAGATAGAATGCGGATAAAAGCTCCTTGGAAATTTTAATGTACTTCAGACTGTTCAAGTCGAAAACACCCAACTGTAATTTTTGATCAAAGGCTTGAAGAGCAACTGGCTATACTTTTTCACTTGGATAGATCCTGGTCGGTAGAGCTTCACGCAAGGAGCAACTTCTGTGTATTTCAATGTTGGTTATATTTCCTAAAATGACTCAACTGCTCTAACGGTCGCGTAACAGCGTGATTCTGTGATATTTAGGGGCATCACTCTTGAATTCGGGTTTTGTTTGGGGGATATTTGTCGGTCATTACAGGTCTGACAGAGGCCGTTCTACTACAGTTTATATGAATATTAACTAACTTAGTACTTGTCAGTTCATGTTTACTTGATTGTAAATCAACCGCCACTTGGAGTAGACAGTATAAAAAAATTTCTACTTTACTCTTCACGCATAAACTTCAGTGCCGAGTCAGTTTCAAGCGGAAGCAGAGTATGACTCTGTTAGCTGTAGGTAACACGATTTGTTATGATAGTAAACATTTGAAACAACATTCTTCATCCGGCAATTCAAGCGGAAAGAACAGGCATTTATTTCATGAATGTGAGCGGTTAACTTTTAATCTACTTCGTGAAGATGACGTCTGCGCATCTAACTGAAAAGTATATCTGCAGTGCTAAACCCCTCTCAGAACCGAGTGTCTGCATACCGTAGACTTTTCAAAAAACATTAACTGGCATTATTTCATTTGCTTTTGGGGTGTCTGGCTGGTTGGAAGTTCGCTGGACCTTCCGCAGAAGAGAAAAAGGGCATGGTCTTTTTTTGACTGCTCCTTGGTTCTCTGGCTTGCACTTTGCGTTCTAAAAGTTCCGAATGTTCCGAAATAAAGATTGACCACCTTAAGGTCAAAAGCAATTGGGACATTAGCAGCCAAAAAATCTCAAATAGGTGGTGCAGCCGTGGCCGCCTGGCACGCCGAGGGTTTAGCAAAACATGACAGTCCTTAAACGTGGAAATCACAATTTTTATTGGTTTTTCTGGAGGTCGGGAGCACGATAAGGCCTAAAACTGAACTTGTAACAGTGAAAAAAATTAACTAAACGAATACGTTTAGTAGCGACAGATGAATTGCATTGTAAATGTGGGTAATGAAGATTTATCTGACTGTTTGAATGTCCGGGCTGAAAATGGATGACAAATGCGAGCAGATTTAACTTCCGACTGAATATCCCAAACCCTGACCTGGCTCTGGGCTTCTGTTTCGGAGAAAGGTCGAGCTTTTTGTGATGTTGTCGTGCGGTTGGTCTACTTTAAAGTCGGATGACATTTGTCGGCCCACTTTCGTCCATTGGGTATTGTTGTAACAGTCTAGTTGGTTTGATCCTGTGGTCACCAGAAATTTTCCGAGGAATATAACCGCCCCCTAAAACGGGCCACGTGGCAGATGCGCTGGATCGATACGGATCTACATCGGATTCTGGCAGGCGTTGTCGGGAATACGCATCCATAGCAAAAGCCAGCATTGGGGGTGAGTTGGCAGACCCAATTGCAGGCTCACGTTGCGCCAAGCGGGATTCCTCCGACCCCTTTTTTCTTGGTGCATAAAATCCTGGTCAGTGTCCTTTGTGTACCAGGGGGTGTGATGGTACGTCGAAGTGCCGGTTTTCGTTGAGTCAGCCGCCTGTGGCCTCTCCCACTTCCCACCTTTCTTACTTGGTCATGACACCGAGCCCAGGTGAGGGGGGAGGGAGTGCGATAGGTGCTGCACAAGTCTACGGTCATTATAAACTAACCTACGCGTAAATAGCCGTCCCTGCTCTTACTCTGTTGTGGGGCACACGGTGGACATAGTCAAAACCGACGGTCGAATTGTCGTGCCAGGGAATACTAACTGCTTTCACTAGAACCCTTTTATTCTATCGCCTATTTTACTTCAGCTGAACTTCTCTCCCCTCGCCCCTACTCGGGTAATCTTTTGCACAGTCAAGGATAGGCAATAAATGGCCACCATAGTTCACCTTGTACTTGTTTATAATATCCCTTGGTCGTCGTGGGGTCGTCGCACATCGATAACTGACGAGGGCTCATGCTCAAGAGCGTCACAGCAAAACAGCACTTCAGCGTGCTTTCTCCTGCAGCCAGGGTAGATCGTAAGCCCCAAACATACGCGACTTTGAACATTCATTATCTCAACCAGCATAGTAGGATGTCATGATTCAGTGGGACCCGTAGCAACCCTCAGTTTACCCTCGCATTTGGTCTAGGCGCTAGTCGCCAGGCCAGATATGACAACTTCGTTTTTCCTTCGCCTTGCCCGTGGTATTTATCGACAGCGGTTGCATAACGTTTCGCCCCGAAATATGCATCTACGGGGAAGTTATAAAGTACGCTTTTGAGAAGAGAAGATTGCGTACTTACCCATATTCAGTCACTGGTTTTGGAATTTATTGCGAATAATAAATCGCCACCTGCGCCAGAAATGTGGAGTAAACTTGGAACTACCATACGGGTCTTTCATTTTTAAGGTTGCATACGTATAAAATATGCAAGCAAAGTGTAAGAATAAACATCCTATGTGTTCATTTCTAAATTTGTCTATATTGGCTCTACAAAATCTAGTCTTCGAATAGTGGGAAATGAGGAGTCGGAAATAATCTGTATACGGAGGAACGAGCAAAGACATTTTAGACAGGCACATAAAACTCCGCAGTATTGTTTTAGAGACAGTCATCTCTTTTACACAATTTCTTATATTCAGTCTGGATCATATCGTTTTGATTCCGTCCCGAATTCACTCCATGTAGGCGATTTATACCAGCCACAACCACAAACATTCCTTCTGCCAGATCTGCCCCTTAGAGATCCTAAGTAAACTGTAAACATCTCAAGTTATTACAAAATTGGTCCTGATGACAAAGGTTATGTAATTCTTTGTTTTTCAGACGGAAACACCATTTAAACCTTTCTTGACCTGGCGGTGGACTGGTACGACTTTGACAGCTACGAAACGGGAGATGTGTTGACAGCAAACCTACTTTTATTCTTATTTCAAGCCATGCTAAAAAGTTAACAAAAAAACCAAAAGTTACTTTCGATGTCTTTGTGAAGTGCACGCCATAGCAGAACATTTTTTAAAGGTCAATTAGTCGCAGGCACATTTTGAAGAACTGACTTCAGGTGGTTTACCAGACCAAACGATTTTGGGGTCTGTACGCAACAGAATACTTAGAGAAATTTTATTCTACAATGCAGTTACAGTTTTTTGCCTTGGCATTATTAGTATTCAGATCACTGAAAGTTATTTCTCTCCACCGTTTGTCCTCCAGATAGTGAAATAAACGAAAGAATTCGCCTTAGCGCCATGCAACTGTTGGTAGAATGTTGCCGCTACGTACAAACCCGCTGACTAACATATGGGTCAGGAGAAGTGCGGATCGTTTATATGCTCTCCGTCCGTTTTGTGGACTCCAGCATATTTCTCCTGGTTTTTTTCTAAGAGGACATCAGTTTTCGATCCTCTACCTAAACGACTGACATGTCCACGGTTATCAGAATATGTACACTTGGAGGAGTCTCTGTTTCCTTTTTTATGGTGGAATCTGAGGGGAAACTTAATTCCCGAAGAATTGGCCAGGGGCTAGGCATATTCCATCACAAACCGTTTTCAAAATATCCTACTGTCAGTTCAACCGTCGTTTCCGACGATGTCCGCGTGTGCCTTACGGCATGGTTGGGGCAGCAAATGTTATTTACACGTGAATCATTTCATAGTGGTGGTGGAATTTGGTTGCACATACCTCACTTCCTCATTCACCTGAGCAGGTAGTCATGACGGAATCAAGAAGACCGGAGGCGGGATCGGATGCAGGGGGGGGGGGGCTGACAAAGCCAAACAGCCAGGTTACGCGTGCCACGCAAGGGCCTGGTCTGCGCACGATGGACCGCCATTTCACAGAAACGTGAAGGAAGCAGCTCGAATCCCAAATGGGTGGGCCTATCGTTAAGGCCACGTTTGGAAAGAGTCACCCGGCTCTCCATTCTGAGGGGGCCGAACTGTCCCATCAGTTGGTGGGCTTCCAAGCCATGAGTTGTGGCGCAGCGGGTTCATGAAAAACGCGCATAAGATTATTGATAGTGAGAAATATACGCTGAGCGCCACGTGGACGGAGTCTCCAAAGTCAAAATACCCTAGGCTTTAAAATAATCTAGAATACTGGGAAAATACGAAGAAAAAGATGAGGATTGTTCGATCGCTCCAGATTAGATCAACCTACCAGACTATTCAAACTCGCACCGTCGTTCATTGTGGGAAGGGGAAAGGCGGCCAACCCCCTGTCCATCTATACCAGATTTGGCATGTCAGCGTTGGGCCTGTACTCAGCGCAGATGACAACATGGAGGTCGCTATGCGTTTGACAGTCAGCCCGTCACTTAATTTAGTAAATACCTGAGAATCAGAAGTTCTACAGTTCATGAGTCTTGAACTTGAGTCATGAGTAGTTTTCTAGCGTCTGTATCGACTACATGCGTCCCGCAAAGTCAAAATTGCGATGGATAGGCGGCATAGTACTTATTCTGGAATCCTTAAAAAACTAAAACGAAGGATATCACTAAAGGATCATTGCACGAACTTCCCAGGAAATATGATTGGAATTATGGAGACATTGCGGAGTTGTCAACCAAACTTCAGAGCTTGTTTCTTCGAATTTCCTTCAAGCATTGAATATGATTTGTGTTCTATCAAAAGTCAGCGTTACGTCGCACGTGAATGAGCATAACCTTGTTTATCCTCTAACCTCGCCTAAGTAACCATGTTGACCCTAAAATGCATTCAAAGATTATAGTCAACGTTTTACCCGTTCTGGCTAACCAGACTTCCCACTCGTGGTAACCGATGGCTGTCCTGATTGCTCGGTTCAACTGGTTATTGCTTCATGTGACCCGAGGGAACATTTTAGCATGTGACTGATAAGCTAAATCTGCGATCATAACAAACACGATGGGTTCTGTCGCTTCCTACAGGTTTTTGAGTTTGTATGCAGATACCGAATGACAAGACCTCCATGGTATTTTTTATGGCACGTTGTCTCATATTTCTCCTACGATGTACCTTAACGTTAGGCTTGTCACATTTTAAGACGGTCGCACACCGATCATCTGACCTCCTGAGGCAAACAAAGCCCGAATGGTTGGCGGAGCTCACAAAAGGCAAACACTTAGGAGATTGTTTCAATAAGCCAATAGTCCATTGTTCGACTGCTTTTTTTTACAAAATACCTACTCGGTGCGCAGCGACAGAGAAAACCAGACGGCGAGACATTTGTAAACTTCGTTTTGGTAAAGTGCTTGTGACCCATCTTATAGACTCCGTCCTCGAACTGTTTGCGCTGCCCGTGTGCAAATGTTTGTGTTTTATGGCTCTAGATGGTGGCCATAACGATGACTGGCGGGATTAGGTCAGAATAAGCACGAATCAGAGCCGTACCAATCTGCTCGAATTCTTCTGTCTATGCGGCCACTGTTAGTTTGGGATGTCCCCTGCAGACTGTGCATGTCCAACAGCAGTAAGTTGGGAAAAACCTAGACATGGGTCCTTCTAGACCTTGATTCAGATAAGGAATGCAGAGTTATCCAATTCTCCCATTTAGTCCTTTGTCCAGACAGACGTCATGAGATTGCCTCCAGTGAACTAAAGGCTGGGGTCTTCACTGGTGTAGTCAGCGGCATCCAACTCCTATAGGCTAACTCGTCTGATTGTCTTTGACTCGTAATCTGCAGGGCGCGGTAAGCGTTTTGAAACTACGCCCCCTAGTTGGCGCATTTTTGAACCGTAAGGCACTAGGTCACTTTCATCATTTTGTGAGCAGTGGGTCTGGTCAACAGATCGGCGGAAATATTCCTTCACGGGAAAACTGCTGCATATCACTCCTCAGTATGGCGTACTGAACGCTGCCACGCGTCTGTTTCCTGCGTGACGTGGCCTTATAGACGTTTGAGTCAGCTAGGAGGGAAGGAGAGGACAGTGGAACTGATGACAACGGCGATAATGATGATTTAAAGGAAGAAGAGGAATAGGACAAAGAGGAAAATGGTCCGACCTTAGTGTCATGAAAATGTCTTCAGTTTCATCGACAGTCAGTGACCGATCTCATTAAATGCTAGTCGAAATCCTGGCATGCTTTTTCGATTAGAAAGTGTTACTTAGGTGGAATTTTAATGGTGATTAACTTACGGCATAATCCCATGATATTTCAGTGACGGCAGGATGTTGGTTTTTGAATGCACTTATTCTCGCCGCCCACAAAAAACGAATTCAGGGAAAAACGACTACTCAAATAATATGAATTTTGTTCCATTGGTTTTCGATATCCTTATAAATTTACATATATCCTATGGAAAGATTGCACGAAAACGTGCTTTATTTTGCTTGTCTGGTTGCAAATCACGACTTATTCAAGTTTTTGCCTGAAGAAAGGGTACATTTAGTCTTTTTATGAGTCCGTCTATTCCCGAATCGTTTAAAACCAAATCTGGCGTCGCATTTCAGTTTGGGATTTATAGTTTATACGGCTAGATCTCGAGTCATTTGCTGTGGGCACCAGGGAGTGTGGAGTGATTTACCAAGGTGTGGGCTCCACCATGCAATCCACCTGCGCCCTGCCCCGCCGTCACCGTCCCTGCTCTCATCTTACTATGGAGCACATGGTGGACATCGTCAGAGCGGCGGTCGAACTACCATATGTATTGGTTTCCAATCTTGCATTAAAAGAAATTTCATGTTAATGGCATAATCAGGATTGTATTATTAATTCTAAAGAAGTACACGCGAAGTAACAGAAAAGCAAACTCAGCTCTAAACTCATTTAGAGAAAATCCATCTGAGACATAATCGAGGTAGACAAAGTCTCCGGATGTATAAACCGTAAATATTCCCCACTCGTGCATTGTGAGGACCCAGATCATGCCACTAGGAGCCCGTGTTTTAATTCGGTGAGGAATGTGCCGAAAAAATCGCATCGCATTGACCAGAACCATCAACGACTCCGTAATCTGTAGCAGCCTCTCTGAAACAAACAGAGGTGCCAGTTATATCTCCGCGTTCTGGTTATCATAACATCCTAACTTGCAAGGTGCTTGAACACTTTTTATACCAGGTCAGAGTCTCTGGTGTCTACCAAACTGGCTCTCTAGCAGACTGGATTAAGTGACTAAATTATGATTTTCCAATAATATAACAGAACAAGGTGAAAGTGGTGAGACGCTAAGAATATAGTGAAATCATAAATTTCCGGACTTACTGAGAAACCAAGAGGGATCTCGGAATAATAATAAAATCAGCCGTTTGGCAGGACAACATTAAATGCTGCCTGTATTGCCCGGTTCATGAAAATTGATCAGTTCATATGTCAGTTCAGTTTCCATTACCACAGTTGTCTCGATGAGGCGTTCATGTGACCCTTAAGGAGGCCGTTCGACACCTGAGAGCAGAGGCCTGGGAGCCCGAACTTTACTAACGACGGAGTTGCAAAACACCCGGGGCTCACTGCAGGACGCGAAACTGCGACCCACCTACGAAGACCTGATCAGTAGCTTTGCGTTTCTCATAAGTGGGTCCCACTTACTATCATAACCTATTGCGGTCCATATAATTTCCAATTCCAATTAGAAAACTGGCTATCCAACCAGGTTAACGTACACACACAACCTTGACAGCCGCACCGCACTATGCAAGGACGCCGACGGGTTAGCATTCATTTCTGAAGGCTGTTGCGACGGCCGACCATGTGACATGTCAGGTGGTCACTGTGTGATAGCCAGTGATGGCAATCAGTCAACTTGCCCACATAGTAGGTCCACCACCCATCACGTCACGCGGTGCAACGTGCAGATTGAAGGCTATTTACGCCAAAAAACAATGCGTCAACGTCATCACTGTAGTATACGACAGAACCCTGCTGTGAAGCATTATGTAGCACTCATGCTAATGTAGTCCACAGAGGTCTTCAAACGCTAGGCTTTCAGAGGCTGTGCCTTCAGAAGGGTGAATTATCTGCTTTGTCTGACAGCCTGTGTAGCTGGAGGATAGGTCATAGTAGGCAATTGCCTCTGAAGCACCCTTCAGCCTAGTTCTGGTTTACATATTTTTAGACCACGAACTTACCTTCTGTGCCGTCGTTGGCGATTGAGTGTCCGTTGTTATGCAAATTAAGGCCTCGGTATGTCAGTGGAGTGCTGTGACCTCTCGATCAGGCTAAGGGCTTAAGGCGTGATGATGTGAACGCCTACAAAATCAGGTGGGTATTGTGTGTCCGAGTGGTCTTTGGATCTCAGACATTTTTCAGAGTCCTCGTAATCAGAGAAGTCAGTCGCGAGCGTCAATTTTTGTTTGTTCATAGACCATTTCGAGACAAATAAGTTACGCCGTGTCCTCTCTCCTCTCTCTCATCCGCGCGCGCAGAGCCCTTTTCGCAGTTTTCCGAGGCGTTAGTAACCAATAAAGCTCCTAGAAACAGGAAAATACGTGTCAGTGGACGGGCAAAAGACGAGCGACGCTGAGGAGTTTGCTGTGTCTGGCCGTACCTCAATGCTAACCTGATGCCCGCTCTCGCCCCTTTGGCTCATCACAGTCAGTTTGATCTGCAACACTGATCAGATCTTTAGACGAATAGGTCTGCGAATGCAAACATTACTAGAATTTCGTGTTTGCCTCAACGCCCAGCACATACATACCCAACTTATTGATCAATACACAAACCAGATATTTGTAACCGCCTCTTTAAATCACAGTAGGCAGGTGCAAACAGTTAGTTGAGAGGAAAATGTTGACCTCCTCATTGGACTGCCCTACATGAGAGTTGTCATGCCGTCGGCGAATGACCTAGTATCGTCTGATCTCCGACTGGGTAATTTCCCTCATTTATTATACCCTTCTGTGTGGCATATATCATTCGTTTTGGAAGGCTGAAAAACTGTTCAACTCGTGAATGGAGACAAAGTTTTGGATGCCAGATGTGTGGATAAAGAAGGAGAAGGCTGGACCGAGTGATCGAACTCATGTAGAATTCCAGTGGGCTGGCATGTCCAAACAGGGACAGGCATGCGACGATTTTTTTCGACAGTTGGGTTAAGTTCCTCTTTGTGCGTTGACTCGTACTTGGACTGCTGACAGATAGTTTCTTGTTGGTTAACTGATATTTTCATCTACTTTTTTTCGGAATGTAGGAGTTTCTCATAGCATGTGCTTTATGAGTTGGAAGCTTTAAGTAAAGTAATACTAAGGGTAAGGCTAATACATATTGAAAAACACAAGTTGGGTCTCTGTTAAGGTCGTTTGCTTTCCCACCACAGTCTGGCTATATTTCATACAAAACTAGAGCCCGATCAGCGTCTGGTTTGTACTGCTTCCAGTCAAGATTCATAGCCGGGAAATCAGTGGCTTGCATGTCAAAACGTTTGGCCGAATGACCTGTTGAACCTGCATCCCATCTTTGGGTCTTTCTCACATGAGATTAGGACGGGGCCTCTTGTGGAAGACTGTTCGGTTAGAGATGGCCACTCGAGTCTGTCGTTGTCTTTGCCAGTATTAATTTCCGATAAAATCACTGACAACCTAAAAAAATTTCCTCCAAATTTAGATTGATTGTGCAGGCGAAAATTCAGCAGTGGCTTGCCTGATTCTAATCACTTCAAGCAATTTCGTGTCCAACATCACTCTAGCTAGTTCAACCGGCCCTGTATAAGCAAGTGGTTTGCATGAAATCTGTTAGATAGTAAGGTCTACAATATTTTTCTTACGGGAACGAATCGGGCGGCATGACCCAGATTAGGGGCTTATATTTAGAACTCTAGCACATGCCATCCAAAGCACCACACACACACACAGAAACACACTGAGGTCACTCTAATTATTGGACAGTCACGCTGGTAGACACAGTTTTCAGTATCGATGATTTATGCATGACCGCCGACCGTCACACCGCAAATATGATCTCCAAGGAGCCGGGGTTAGTATCTGAATTCCGTCGTTTTCCATGCATCTCAATCAGATTCGGAAATCCAGAAATTTTTGTAGTACACGCTAATTGTGTGGAAATACTTAAATCGATGCGACAGCAATGTGGGGTTTAACACCAGGGTTTGGTGAACGCTGTGCATAATATACCAAGGACCCGCGAAAGTGCTCGTGGGATCAGCTAGGAGATTTTGTCGACTCGGGTAAGTAAGGCATCTGACAAGTGACATCTGACTGCTGACAGATAGTTTCTTGCTGGTGAATTAATATTTTCATCTACGTTTTTCGGAATATAGGAGTTTCTCATTGCATGTGCTTTATGAGTTGGCCGTAGGCGGATGGGCGAGTCATTCCACATTCCCTGTGGAGTAGTTCGAGACCCAAAAATTCTTAGAAGATGACTGAACCCGTTCAACTCATTAAACATAGATACCAGATCCTGAAAAGCACTTATATTCCTAGTTCATAAGCTTCTTTTTGCGGTTTTTTGTCTGCTGTGTTAACTTTCCTTCATAACATAGATCATCCGGGAGCCTGAATCTATGTCAGTTTCCAGAGAGAGGAAAACGCATGTGCCGTACGTTTCTCAAAGTCCTACAGACGAGTTCGTAGAAAGGTCAGCTACCCAGAATCGGTTATTGTTTCCATGTCTGACCCAGCATAAACCGAAGACTGAAACGAAGGCTTTCAGTGCAGGTGGGCGCTCCTGTCTTTAATATCTAATGAAGGAAGCCTGTAATTCATCGACATTGTGAGCTGACTCGAAGAAGAATGTCTTCTTCCTCCCACTGGTCTTAACTAAAAATGAATTTTACCAACATGTCAAGGTGTTCAAGTGAAACTTCGCTTCAATGAAACCATCGTAGACGGCAGTCTTACCTTGGCCACAAGTGATGCATGAAATTGAGACAAGTGAAATACTGGAGCCATCGTTTTATTTGGCTGAAATTGGGGACCCCTACTGGAGCCCATCATCAAAGAAAAAGAATTCAGGAAAAAGTAGAAACACCGACATCTCAACCCATCTTTCGTCCACCGAGCCTTCCGTTTTCGCTGCCAGACTGAGAGACTGTTTGCGGTCAATTATACACACGCGGGCAGTAGAAACTGGGGCATCACTGTTGACACCCTTTTGTTAGTGGTGGTTTTTGTCGCATTTGATGCTACCCCGCCCCTACTGTTTTGAGAAGCCAGGCACATTTGGAACCCTTCCGGCCCTCGACGTGTAGTTATTTTCTTATCAATACCAAACCGTGGACTCGCAGTTATGCCTCTTTCCCGCCATACATAAAAGTAATCGAATAGGGCCTGTGTCCTCTGTGTGGGGTGCGAAAATAAAGTAGTCCTCTTTCCCATACCTATGAAAAGCGTGGTAAATTCAACTAAGTCAATCGGCCGCAAGGCCATCCATCCAGTGATCCAGTGCCAATTAGCCTGGAATAAAAGGTCGCCCTGGGGTTTCCGATTCACTGCAGAATATAGCAGGAAATAGGAGCAAATAGTGTGCACTTGCGACTGTGACAAGGTCACATCCCACCGCCCGTAGGTGAAGTTCTCTTAGTTCATGGTTTCTCTGACTCCCGTACTTGCTGTGCTGCTGAAAACTTCCACTCTATCAAGATCATGGTTTCCAAATAAAAAGGGTGCTTAAAGAAAATATCGAGAAAGTCTTTAAATAGTGGAAATATGGGATAAGACTCAGTAATGGAACTTTCTGGACAAAAACAGCACACTCAGGGGATTATTTAGCCCATAAACTTTATTCTTTTCTCCATTCCCTTAATCCCATTTGCATACATAACCTCGAATCAAAGCCCTGTGTTCATTGATATATGCTGCCTTCCCTTCGCTTTTTCACCCCTTACCGGTCATTGCTTTCAAGTTGCTGACATTTTTTATCATATGCTCAGGACAAACTAAGCGCCATTAATTGAGTCGTTCTAGTGTTCTGGGAAATCTACGCATTATTTTGATACTATTCATTCTGTCCAGACATAATCGAGGCAGACAACGTCTCCGGATATATAAACCGATAAATAGTCCCCACTCATGAAGTGTTAGGACCTAGATCATGATACTAGGAACCCGTGTTTTAATTCGGTGAGGAATGTGCCGAAAAATGGCAACGGATTGACCAGAACCATCAACGACTCCGTAATCTGTAGCAGCCTCTCTAAAACAAACAGAGGTGCCAGCTGTATCTCTGCGTTCTGCTTATCATACCATCCTAACCTGCAGGGTGTTTGATCACTTTTTATACTAGGCCAGAGTCTCTGTTGTCCAACCAAACTGACTCCCAAGCAGAGTGGATTAAGTGACTAAACTATGATTTTCCAATAATATAACAGAACAAGCTGAAGGTGGTGAAACGATAAGAATATAATAAAACCATAAATTCCCTGACTCCTTAAGAAACAAAGAAGGATCAGGGAATAATAATAAAATCGGTGGTACGGTAGGACATCACTAAATGCTGCCTGTATTGCCCGGTTCATGAAAATTGACCAGTTCATATGTCAGTTCAGTTTCCATTACCACAGTTGTCTCGATGAGGCGTTCATGTGACCCTTAAGGAGGCCGTTCGACACCTGAGAGCAGAGGCCTCGGAGCCCAAAATTTACTAACGACGGAGTTCTTATTGACTTTCAGGTTGTAAAACGCACAGGGGTCTCTGCAGGACCAGAAACCGCGACTCAGTCACGAAGACCTGATCAGTGGCTTTGCGTTTCTCATAAGTGGGCTCCACTTACTAGCCCAACCTATTGCGGCAAATATAATTTCCGATTCAAACTTGAGGACTGGCTATCCAACCAGGTTAACGTACACACACAACCTTGACAGCCGCACCGCACTATGCAAGGACGCCGACGGGTTAGCATTCATTTCTGAAGGCTGTTGCGACGGCCGACCATGTGACATGTCAGGTGGTCACTGTGTGATAGCCAGTGATGGCAATCAGTCAACTTGCCCACATAGTAGGTCCACCACCCATCACGTCACGCGGTGCAACGTGCAGATTGAAGGCTATTTACGCCAAAAAACAATGCGTCAACGTCATCACTGTAGTATACGACAGAACCCTGCTGTGAAGCATTATGTAGCACTCATGCTAATGTAGTCCACAGAGGTCTTCAAACGCTAGGCTTTCAGAGGCTGTGCCTTCAGAAGGGTGAATTATCTGCTTTGTCTGACAGCCTGTGTAGCTGGAGGATAGGTCATAGTAGGCAATTGCCTCTGAAGCACCCTTCAGCCTAGTTCTGGTTTACATATTTTTAGACCACGAACTTACCTCCTGTGCCGTCGTTAGCGATTGAGTGTCCGTTGTTATGCAAATTAAGGCCTCGGTATGTCAGTGGAGTGCCGTGACCTCTCGATCAGGCTCAGGGCTTAAGGCGTGATGATGTGAACGCCTACAAAATCAGGCGGGTACTGTGTGTCCGAGTTGTCTTTGGATCTCGTGCATGTTTCAGAGTTCTCGTAATCAGAGTCGTCAGATGGAAGCGTCAATTTTTGTTTGTTCATGGACCATTTCTAGACAAATAAGTTACGCCGTGTCCTCTCTCCTCTCTCTCATCCGCGCGCGCAGAGCCCTTTTCGCAGTTGTTCGAGGCGTTAGTAACCAATAAAGCTCCTAGAAACAGGAAAATACGTGTCAGTGGACGGGCAAAAGATGAGGGACGCTGAGGAGTTTGCTGTGTCTGGCCGTACCTCAATGCTAACCTGATGCCCGTTCTCGTCTCTTTGGCTCATCACAGTCAGTTTGATCTACAACACCGATCAGATCTTTGGAAGAATAGCTCTTCGAGTGCAAACATTACTAGAATTTCGTGTTTACCTCAACGCCCAGCACATACATTGATCAATACACAGACCAGATATTTGTAACCGCCTCTTTAAATCACGGTAGGCAGGTGCAAACAGTTAGTTGAGAGGAAAATTTCGACCTCCTCATTGTACTGCTCTACATGAGAGTGGTTATGCCGCCGAAGACTGACCCAGCATCATCTGATCTCCGACTAAGTAATTTTCCTCCTTCATTATAGCTTTCTGTGCGGCATATTTCATTCATTTTGGACAGTCTGAAAAACTCTTCGTCTCCTGAATGGAGACAAATATTTGGATGCCAGATGTGTGGATGAAGAAGGAGAAGGCTAGACCGAGTGTTCGAACTCATGTATAAGTCCATCTCCGGTGATAAAATCAACAACTGGACGGACGACAGTAAAATTCGTGACCCCTTTTAAAAGTGTAGCAGCAACTTGTGATTAGTCGTCACCATGTCGCACAGCCAGCTTATTTTCGCGTGTGCGCGATACAAGCATACGTTCAGTCTGACTAATGTGTTACAATGACAACTTGGACCGACGAAAGGATATACTACGCCAGACTGCTCACTGGGATTTAATCGGTCTTTGATCTCCATGTCCCTATCCTCCATGGCAGCTTTGGGCCAATGAACAGTTCCAACAAACAGTTGCACAGCAATGCGTTCAGTCGACCCCGAGACGCTCTTTACTTATTCCAGTGCATTTTGTATCACCAACTGTGTTTCCGGTGGGGTCCTTTGGGTGTGACCGCATATACCTCGTTTTATATACGCCTTTGGATAGCCAGTCCGCATGAAAGACTCAATTTGACTGGGGCAGCTTGAGGACTTGTACGAACGCCTTTTGTGAGCACAAGGTCGGGTTGACAAACTGTATCGCCACCACCTCTGCCGTCGCAAGTACCCGCTGATGCAGGGGCTTCGCGTGCCTCGCCTGCATTTCATAGATGGCTCTGTGAGCCTGATTGACGTCAACCCGGTGTTAAAAAGAAAATGGACAAGGAATGTTACAATTCTGATTAGTGGAATGGCCCAGATCCCGTTGTGAGTTAGTACACCAACCCCGGTTTCTTCGTCAACGTGCCGAAATATTAACTAGATGGAATAACAGACGAAACCACACTCAAAATGATCGTCATATCTATGAGTAACCGACTATCGCTTTTACAATCACAACAGTTCTGCCTTTGCTAACGACGGCGGTCCCACAGACTGGGCGCAAGACAGTGACTTGCGCAGCATCTACCGCCCTTTCCCATCTCTCGCTCACCAGACTCCGAGGAGGAGGCAATGTTAAGAAGACTCGAGCGTGGGCTTGGGCATAGTAGGTGACCAAGCTAAACAGCCGGTCTGCATGTCTACGACCGCCACCTAGCTCCTCCCAGCAGCACTGAAGAACATCCTAAACTGGCAGCATTTAGGCGTAAGATTGATAAGGGTCCTTCAGTTTAGTCCCTGTCTGTCGGCTCCGCCAGAGCAGCTCCCTTTTCACTCCATCAGCATCCAACACTTTTTGCCTATTACCTCTTGTCTGCCTCACAGCTTTTCTCCTCTTGACTGTCGTGCAGAGGTTAAGAGTAATCCACTTACTTAGCTATTTGGGTAGTTGCATCAGTTGTAAATGCAGCCAGCGGAGTCCGCGCTCTCTCTCTCTCTCCTGAGTAAGCTTTTCATGAGGGCGGAGAGAAGGACTCAATTTCCGGGGGAGGGCGTCGCCTGTGTACATCTGGTGGGTTAGTCACTTCCTCTTTGGTAATATGTCCCATTGTTGCGCAACTGTGGTCTCAAACGGGATGCTGTGCCCCAGTCGGCTGGCACAGTCCGCAGGCACATCGCCTCAGGTAACGAGGATGTGGCAGATCGCCTATTGCAACAGCAGTGTTGGCAATTCTAGGTCGCACCATTCAAAAAGAGAGGTTGACTTTTAGTCTCCCTCTCTTTTCACTTTTGACCGCTGAAGCCTGAATCCGTGAGTCACTGCGGAAGCGCAGGAGTCCGCTTTTCCGAAACAAAACTGCTTGTGGTATACCCACTCGGAGGTTACATATAGCTGGATACTAAACATAAGAAAGTTGAAAAGGCTGCTTCATTCATGCTGACATTATGGATGCATTAATTTCCTTCGTTAAATTTTGCATTTTTGAATGATTCTATGAGCCAAAATCTCAACCAGGTGATGGCGGCCGGTTTGCGTTTCTCCTCTAAGCTGATCTCACTCCGTTCATAATGAAATTTTAGCAGGCAATCTGTAGGTCCCAATTAGTATGCGCACTAGCTAAAACAGTAAACAGGTCTGCACATACACAGGAACATAGCCGAACCCTATGCTATTCGATTACCTCAACGCGATGGCAGCCGAAGTATAATCGATTTGCTGCGGTGTAGCGGTAAGATGTTGTTTGGTAGTCCCTCCTGATGGACACAGTACTGTTGGGGTTCGAGTTAAGGGTTAAGGTTAGGGGTTAGGGTTAGGGCTATGCTTAGGGGTTATGGTTGGGGATTAGGTTTTATGATTATGAGTTAGAGTTAAAAGTAGGGGTTAGGGATTGGGGTTTAAGATTAGGGGCTATAGTGAGGGGCTAGGGTTAGGGGTTAGCGCAACTATTTAGCAACCCTTTAAAGTTCAACCACGCACCCTCAATAGCTTTTCTTTTGCATACAACTACATGGCCTCGTCGCCTGTGTGTTCTCCGGCTCCACCTGCAAAAACCCCTATTGCAACTTGTCCCGTATTGGAGGTGACTGAGGTTTGTTTACTTCAGGTGAGGCTACCAGACCACATCCGACCGTGTAGCCCATCATGAGTCAAAGCTCTGTCTTGGGGAGAGTTAAACCAAGCTTTCAAGGAAACCGTTAATGCCGTTTCATTTTGGTTGCGTGACATGTTAAGTTTTCTTTACTATTGTGCCCAGCGGGTATTGAGTGAGTGAGTGAGTGCATCAGCGCCTTGCATGTGAATTAGTGAGGCAGACTTCAGCAGCATCTATCGCACTCAGCGGGGATTACCTGTCTTTCAAATAAGCCGACCGTCCAAATGACTCATGAGTGACGTTCATTGATCGGACTCGATACACGTGTTCCATTTTGCCCTTACGTACCGTCTTAGGCAACTGCAAAGCAACGAGTAAAGACTGGAGACAGCCTTTTTAGCCCGCATTGTTTTTGACGTAAATGCCCTTCAAGTATGCCTTTGAAAAGCTAGTCTTTTCTTCATGAGGACGAATAAGTTAAGATAAACGCAGTTGCACTTACCGGGATCAAAGAATGGACAAAACTATCAGTAAGCGAGAAGAAAAATGGAAACTGTCGGACGTCAACAACATATTATATACACATTACTCTATTTTGAATGGGTTTAATCCACACTGCGAGCTAAAAAAACATTTTTTTGTTTATTCTGTCTTAAGCTGTAGACACAGGCTCGTTACTGACTGTGACAGTACCTGTAAGAGCCTTCACAGTAGTAATTGTAAAAAAGCAGTGTGAAGATATGTGTACCAGGTCCTCGTTGCAAAAAGGGGAAATGATCTTCGAATGGTTTTTACACTTATCTGAGCTCTTGAATCCGTGATTCGGGGCCAGAGCATCAGAGATAGGGAATGAGCAGTGACATATGGCCATGTTTTAGGCTCTCTCACCACGCCTTGACTGTATACATCCTTGGCTGAGAAGAGGGTTGCGCCATCTGGCGTTGACGATCAGTGGTCAGACCTCTGGCACCTCTCATCAACATTCAGGTGATATGCCTTCATGCTGCTCTACTGGCTGTTTAACATGTTTACTTTCGTAAGACAAATTATTCTATTGTATGCCTAATCCTGGAACGTCTGTGCGTTCGTTGCTATCTGCTTCAAGGCGCCTGTGCCTAGCCTTTGGCGCCACGCCCAAAAGAGTCCGTCACAAAATGCGAAATGTTCGTTTACCAGTGCTGTGCAGGGGACTGGACAAAACCATGTGAAGAATTATCTAGGTTTAGGGGAGCTTCTTTTCGCGGTCCTCTGTCTGGATCATTCTGACCATATCCTCCTGCATTTTAATCACCCTGGCTGTCCCGAATTACTTGATTTGGCAATTGTAAAACCTTTGACCTGTTTGTCCTCCTCTTCTTCTTCTTCTACTTCTACTTCTCCCTTTTCTTCATCCTCCTCCTTCTCCTCCTCCTCCTCCTCCTCCTCCTCTAAAAGGGAGTTCTGTTTTTGAGACAAAAAATGTACACTACCATGCGTTAAGTACTTAAGTACAGTAGGTGGGCTAACTCATGAAATGTCAACGGAAATGCGTTTTCTTTTCGAAAATATTGATTAAATAGCGTTCTAAAACAAATCAACCTGCAGTAAAATTCTATAATAATTCAGTTACCTCAGGATGCCGACTTAAGAAGGAACTTCCTTCCGGCTGCATACCAAAACGATACTATGTAAACAATGGCTACTTAAGTAGCATGCATTTTTTCATTGATTTTCGATGCCTCTAAAAGTCCAATTATATTTCATGGAAAACATGAGTAAAAATATTCATTCTTTCTCTCATTCGGTAGCCAACTACGTTTTCTTCCCATTTTATACGCAGAAGAGGGACAAAATTCAGTTTTAAAAAAGTTTCTAATTGTGAGACTTTTAAATACCGTTCATTCATATACTAATTCGGTAGGAAATTACGTTTTCTTCCAATTTTATACTCGAAGGAGGGATATACTTCGGTTTAAAAGTTTCTGATTGTGAGAGCTTTATCACCCTGAAATGGCCGTTTAAAAGACGTCGTGTCTCTGCATTTACCACTGTGGCTTATAAAGTTAACAATATGGCTCAAATCCACTGCTAAATTTCCCGAACCCCATATGGTCTCCTCGTAATACCGTAGCGAAATGTATGGTTTGCCGTACGCGGAAAATATACGTCTCATAGTTTGGAAACTGTGTAACGGCAGGTTGGGTTCAAAATTATTCGGGAATTGGTAAAGTTTTGAAACCCAAATATTACCCTTCTTTCCAGTATAAATTAGAAAAAGACGTCATTTTCTGCCAAATGAGCGCAAGTCTGATGATTTTTATGTATGTTTTCTATGAAATATAATAAGACTTTTAGGGGCATCGAAAATCAACGAGAAAAAATACATGTCCCTAGTGTAGTCATTTTTAAAGAACATAGTTCTTGCATGCAGCCGGAAGGAAGTTCGTTCGAAAGCCAGCATCTCGAGGTAACTGAATGATTATAGAATTTTACTGCAGACTGATTAGTTTTACAATCCTATTTAATTAATATTTTCGAAACGAAAACGCATTTCAGAATTTTGGTTGACCTTTCATTATTTAGCCCACCTACTGTATGTAGTGAAACTTCCCGGGAATTGTATACCCGTCAAGGAACGTAAACTAACCCATAAACCGTGTGTTTGCCTTCGATGCTCTCCGTACTGGGTTGCAATTGGGGAATGAGCACTATGGGAAAGTAGCTCTTTGCGTGTGACAGATTTCACGGTTACCCCTGCACGTTGCGTTGTGTGTCGTCCTTACGCAACATCGAGTCTGTGTTCATAATCGACCCTTCAGTAACGCCTACTCGACGAGACGAAAAATGAACTGACAGTGGAAGAAATCGACGCAAGTGGTTTCACTTTCCTGGCATTTTCGCAACAAAAGTTGTGTTACGAGTGGCGTGGCCAGTCTGGAACTCTCTTCCGAGAAGCAGCAATCCACCGCAGATTTTAGTCTTTAAGAAACTTTATTACAATGGAAGTGGGCGCTCACCGATCGTTCTTACGGAACTCACTCATTCCGTTGTGCCTTATGGGCTGTCCTCGAGCCCAACCAGCAGCCGCACAGCGGCGCATTATATAGGCAGACTGCGAAAATGAGAAAGTCGGAGGCAGCCAAAAAACGTGTGCTGGGCCCTTGTCAGCTTCCAGTTGCAGATGCAGTAAAAATGATTTCTGTTGCTTAAAATATTTGGGCTATCTTAAAAATTCACCAGATTTTAGAATTTACTTTGTAATTTTCTGAGTAAAACTGACTTGGAATTGGGGTCGCGACTAAAATGGCGCCGGGTCAAATGAAGGTCTGTCTTGAGAACCATACGCAGTAGACGTCAATTATTCACACAGCCAGACGGAACGTCCCGGCCGCCCAGAGGACATCAATTTGAGGGCGGGACAGGGATCTTCGGTTCAAGACCGTTCTGGGGCGTTCTTTGCCTGGCAATAATTTGCTTATCTCTAAGCTGTCTTCTGGGATAAAGTTCTTTTCACTGATCTATCCCAGTGAAATTATTCGTGGTCGGAGCCTACTTTAAAATGATTGAAGCTTCCAGGAAACGTCTGCTTATAGATCGAAAATTTGATTGCATTTGACTTCTTTTAATTCATCTATAATGTCCTTGTTGGCCTTTAGCCGTAGATAATGCTTGGTTGCCTCTTTTTCTAGCGATTTTCATGGACTTTTATCTGCGTCAGTCAGCCGAATTGACATTTAAAAGTGCTGGGGAAGAACTTTTTGTTTTACACTCTCTAACAAAACGGCCCTCACGATAAGTAAGGACTAGGAGGCAATTGCCTGTCTCTTGTTAAATTCCAGACCCAATTGATGCAATCTACTAGACGTCATTTCGTGATTTTGGTTATAAGGATGTAGTCCAGCAAATCTAGTAAAAGCGGCTTCAAATGAAACTCAGTGTGGTCGAAGAGGGGCTGGACTGGCACACAATATTTTACTTTAATGGTCCGACTCCGGTGAGCCTACAAACAACCTACAGACATTAGTTGCAGCCCAAGAACATGTTTTTAAACATGCACTTTTGCCGTCGCTTCCATTTTAGTGCTGCTTCGTGCAAAAGCGGTGGCTCGTTTAATTTTCATTTTCAGACACGCAAAAAGACACTTTCTGGAAAAAGTTGCGCATTAGTTGCTATGAATTTTTATCCCTTTTAAGCTCTGTGGAATTAATAATTATCTTGAGAAAGGATGAGTGAATAGCTGTTTTCTCACAGTAATGTGAAAGCACATTTTTTCTACCCTAAATTGTGCAGGTAAAAACACAAGAAGTATTTTCTACCAAAGGAACTGAACTGAAGTATTTTTGGAGCGAAGACCGAATTTATTCAGATGTTTAGTGTTTTTTATTTATAATTTTTATATTTCTTTGAAGATGTCACGATGATAATTTTCCATTACCTAGAGCAGAATATACTAAAGACTAAAATATTAAACATTTTGCTGATGGGCTAACAGTTTATGTAGTAACGTATAGAAGCTGGAGTTTCTCAAATATTAAAGTGTTATCTTCATAGATTTGGAGTTATAAACTGTAGAGTAGATGTGCTAAATCATGAAATGTTGACCAAAATGCTGAAATGCGTTTTCATTTCGAAAAGCTTACTTAAATAGAGTTTTTAAATTAATCACCGGGCTGCATGATTCTATAATAATTCATGTGCCGCGGGATTTTGGCTTATTGACGAACATCTTTTCAGCAGTAGAAAAACGGCACTTTGCAAACAATGACTACTTAAGTAGCATGAATTCTTCTCACTGCTTTTAGATGCCCTTAAAAATTTAACTACATTTTGTGGAAAACATGCATAAAATTATTTATTCCTTTAATCAGACGGTAGACAGTTACGTCTATTTCCAATTTTATACTTGATTGAAGGGTATAATTCGGTTTTACAAAGTTTCTAATTGGGCGATTCTTCAATACCGTGAAATGACCGTTCATACAACATCATGCCCCTGCATTTACTAGTGTTGCTTTTAAAGTTTACATTATGACTCAAATCCACTGGCCAATTTTATAAACCCCACATGGTCTCCTCTCAAAACCTTTGAGAAATCCATGGTTTCCCGTACGCAGAAAATGTATGTTTTGTAGTTTGTAAACCCTGAATGCAAGTGTAATGGCAGGTGGGGTTCGAAACTAATCGGGAATCGGAAAAGTTTTTAAAACCGAATTATACCCTTCATTCAAGTATAAGATTGAAAAAAATGACGTAAGTTTCTACAGATTGAGTAGAAGAATAAATATTTTCATGCATGTCTTCCACAGAATATAATTGAATTTTAAAGGGTATCGCAAATCAATGAGAACAATTCATGCTACTCAAGTAGTTATTGTTTGCAAAGGGCCGTTTTTCCTGCTGCTGAAATGCCAGCACCCCGCAGCAACTGGATTATTATTATAGAATCATGCGGCATTATGCCTTAAAACCCTATTTAAGTAATTTTTGCGAAACGAAAACGCATTTAAAAATGGCGACAGATGAAACCAACGGACACGGCACTGACCCGGTTTTATGGATTACCCAAAATCCACAAGCCCAATGTTCCCCTTCGACCGATCGTTGCCTTGAAAGGCAGCCCCCCTTACAATCTATCCAAGTGGATGGCCCGAAAACTTAACTTTCTCCGAGAAGGCTCAAGGACTTCCATCAATTCGGCCTCCAATTCCTGGTCGACATCCGACGAAAAGTTGTCCGACCGGAGCAGATCATGGTGTCCTTTGCCGTGGTTTCATTATTCACGTCCATCCCACCGGACCTGGCACGCGACGTTCTTCGCAAACGACTCGAAGAGAATTACAACGAGACGAACAAACTCCTAAAAATCGACCACATAATGCAACTGTTTGCTTTCTGCCAACAAACCTTCATCACCTTCAATGGCAGAACATACGAGCAGATCAAAGGAACGCCGATGGGTTCGCCAATATCCAGCCTGGTTGCAGAACTAGTCCTGCAGGAACTGGAAAAAGTCGCCTTCGACCACTATGAACCTGCATTTTGGCGCCGGTACGTGGACGATACGTTCGTCATAATTGAAAGGAGCAGACTGGCCGACTTCCAAGACCTGCTCAACGGCATCTTCCCAGACATCCAGTTCACAAGGGAAGAAGAGCATGCCGAACAGCTGCCTTTCCTTGACGTTCTCGTCACACGCACACCCAACGGCGAACTCAACACCACGGTGTACAGAAAGGCGACTAACACGACTCAGATTCTCAACTACCACAGCAAACACCTAATGGCGCATCAACGCAGCTGTGTTAGGACACTCTTCCAGAGGGTAAAAACGCACTGCAGTGAACCAGAGGGACGAGTACGAGAACTTCGGCATCTTCGGGACCAACTGGCAAGGAATGGATACCCGAACAGCTTCGTCAGCCGCTGCCTCCGCACGCGCCCACGGCGAACAAACGGAGGAGAGCCACCAACACTCTGGCACCCTCTGCCATATATAAAGAACGTATCCGAAGCAATGGAACGTATCGCTGGAGAGCTCGGCGTGGGTATCGCTCACCGTCCGACAGCGACCATGCGCAGCAAAATCATGCAAGTGAAGGATCGCCTAGACGTGGGTAAACAATCGGGCGTCGTCTATCAGATCCCATGTTGGGACTGCCCTCGCCACTACACTGGACAAACCGGACGACGACTTAGCTCACGGATAACGGAGCACAAACGGGCGGTCCGGAGAGGCGACCCGTTGTCTCAGGTCGCCACTCACACCCTGGAGGAAGGCCACGAATTCAACTTTGCGAGCACGCGGATAGTGGCGCGGGTCAGCAATAAGACAGGACGAGAACTGTTAGAGGCCTGGGTGTCTGACACCAACGCTATCAACAGGCACGTTGATATACCCCCCTGCTATCACGCGCTCCGTTCCCGCGGCCAATGGGCGAGACCCAATTTCCAGCCAAGGGTGCACGCAGTCACGCCACCGTGAGACGGCGTGGGACGCAACTTATCGCGAATACCACCCTCTGCACTCATATCTCCCCCCCCCTTCATGGCGTGACTACAAAAACCACTCATTTGATGTTGCCTTCTCACAGTCTCTGACGATGGCCTCCTGTACGAGACCGAAAGCTCAGACTAATAAACCCACTGTCCCAGAGATCGGGTCTTCATCTTCTTTACAGCATTTAAAAATTTCGGTTAACATTTCATGAATTAGCGCGCCCACTTTATTTGACAAGTGGAGCACCAATCAATCTGAAATAGGGATTTCTGGGAATGTGGAGTTCTAGCAATAACTTTGTAGGGCGTCATAGGGTAATAATCTCCAAAAGAACGGTTAATTGTTATAGATACTGTACATACTTGCCGAGCTTATTACAGTGAGCTGGAGAAATCGTCAGTATTATCATAAAATTTGAGTCTCTATAAGATGCCAATACCTCAACCCAAATACTCCATGTTTTATTTGATTCGAAACCCTGTAAATGATTGTGGTCGTGTCTGAGAACAGACAACTGTCAGACGATACAGTAATAGGAGGCAGGATATACGTATTTTTCTTAACATATATATATATATATATTAAAGGTATAATACCGTACTCCCAACATAGATACTTGCTAAAAACCCAGACAAGTGTTTTGCCGATATTCTGCCGCTGCATGAAACAGCTGCGAGGAGTTCGGCTCTTCAGTGGGACCCCCAGCGTTCTCTAGTGGTTTCTGGTATATGAACTCCAGAGAATAATCAAGTGAGTAATTTCAGAAATTAATCAGTGCAGGACTTGGAGTTAAATCTCCGGGACGTGACATTTTAGGGTCAGAACCGAAATTTCAATGAACAGTCGAGTCGAAGACAATCATATATATGTGAAAAGAGAAGGTTCTTCGAGTGAACAATAACCGAAACCCCTAACACCAACGTCGGCGCATTGCTCCTGACCTCATCCTGCATCAGCAAACAGCCGCCCTCATTCCCACTGATCCGCAATTCGCCCGCTCTTTCTCCACCTCCAACACACGGAGCCCTAACGGTACTTCCTTCCCTCTCCAAACCCCACAGCCTACCATAACTTGGTGCCCACCCCCTCACTCATCAGCTTTCTGTTTGTCGTTGTTTGTCCTCTCTCGCCAGCCGATCTAGTCCGCCGATCTCATATTCTCCTCTGTTCATTTCGTCTGTTGACGGTTCGGCGTCATCAACTTGAAAATTTACGAGTACAACTCGATTTTCCGAAAAGCCTTCGCTTTTTCGTTATATCACCTCAGAATGCATATCACATCAGTTATTCATATATATATATATATATATATAATGTTAGGGGGCGCTCACCGATCGTTCATACGGAACTCACTCGTTCCGTTGTGCCTTAAGGGCTCTCTCTCGAGCCCAACCAGCAGCCGCACAGCGGCGCATGATATATAGGCAGAATAGTATTACCGACAAAGACAAGGGAGACTGGAATGGCCATTTCTGGCTTATTTGCCGTCGTCAGCCAGCCATACCCAAGCCCGAAGTGTGGGAAGTGTGGCATCCCAAGAAATATAATTAGAAAGATGAAGTTCTTTGGGAAACAGCAAAATTTTATTGTGAATTTTCGAGACTGGTTCCCCAGCTCGTCTTCAGACAATGGGTGTGCAAAAACAATTAACTTTTAGCCTGAGTCTAGCAAAAGGAGTCAATGATTGGTTAAGATTGTCATCTCGGGATTGGCTGACTCAGTTTGAATCTGTCCTTAACGATTTTGTATGCGGCATCTAAATCGATATGCCGGTTGATGCATGCCACATCTGAGTGCATTGCTTCCAGGAATTCGCGGCCTTTTCTTGATTGGCAGGCGCCAACAATGCGAGTGTTCTCCCATGCGAATTTATGCCCAGTGTCTAGTGTGTGCATGGCCACCTGGGATAAATGGTCGCGTCTCTTCACCGCTAACTGATGCTCATGTAAACGGGTTGAGACAGATTTCCCAGTTTGGCCACAATAAACGGCATCACAACTAGAACACGGGATTTTGTAGACGACACCTTTTCTTTCAAGGTAGCCGACCCTGTCCTTAGGGTGCACAAGCTGTGTGCGTAAGGTAGTTGCCGGCTGGTGTGCTACGTGTATCTGGTACTTTTTCAATTGTCTTTCGACAAATTCAGATACATTTTTGACGTATGGGAGAGTTCGCCATGTGGTTTGTTTTGCTGCCTGAGTGGCCGTAGCATTGGAAATACCTTTTCCCTTGAGTTGCTGGTACCTCATACATTGACGTATAAAGTCATGCGGGTACCCATTTTGGGAGAACAGTTTGTAGAGGTATTTCATTTCTGCTCGATAACTTGTTTCGTCAGAGCAGTGGGTTTTGGCTCGATTCAGAGGCTGTAGACTGTACTCCGTTTGTGAGAGACAGGGTGGTTACTCTCAAAGTGTAGGATGACCTCTGAATACGCCTCTTTGCGAGAAACTGATGTCTGGAGTGATCCATCGGTTTTTCGACGTACAAGGACATCCAGGAATGGGAGTTGTCCATCGACCTCTGTTTCCGTGAATCCCGTGAATCCAAACACGGGAGAGCCTACGACGGACCTACACGTAGTCACACCGCAAATCGGGCCTGACGAAGGCGCAGTCATCAATACTGTTGCCTCAACTACTACTCCGGCAGACGGGAGTAACGCGGTCAGAGGGATACTATCAAGACTAGCAACCCAGCACGACAATTAAGGTCAACGCGAATGCGGGCGATGGCC
>CACRXP010000232.1:563046-597596 GCA_902702965.1 Spirometra erinaceieuropaei
TCAGCAGTCACCCTCCCTCTCACTCTACCCCGGCGATTACAGAAACGATCCCTGAGCGTATGCGGGCCATTAGCGCCACAGCCGATTAACTACTCCCCCCGTATAATCACCACCGTGTTAGCATGACTGATATCTATCTCCCTCCTATAAATACTGTGTGATGCCGTACGATACTCACCTCCGACGATGAAAGCTTGTCTGCTTTTGAAACGTCAGGACAATACAATCATGGTTCCCGAGATTGCCTATTATTCTCATTTGTGTCCGGGGACTCGTATCTTCGCTTCCATTATCAATATATACATTGAGCTCAGTGTTTTAAATGGACCTCCGAAAATGATTCATTCTGAACTTCGTCTTATGTAATGTGCCTGTCTATCACCGATGACAATTAAGTGAAGGCTCTTGCTAACTGTACCTCACATCAGGCGTTTTATAAGAAGGCCGTGGCTCGTAATTAATTACGAAGCCTAGACTGTGAACTCTTGTCGCTTCGCAGCTCAGTGGGCACATGGGCGACAACAACTTTTGTGTTCACACAAATCAAGTAAGCCGAGCACAGCAGGTATGGAAGTCACCGACATTTGGACAAAGCAAAGGTACTCGCGTGCGATCGGTGCGTAGTTAGGAAAAAATCATGTTCGTAATATGTAGAAATAGTATTATAACACACTTCGCGATATAATAACTAATAAGATAACTGAGTCTTCAGGGCAGGCTCCATGGAAGTTGGGGAGGAAGAGAGCTGGTGCGTTTTGGCAACTGAAGCAGCGAGGCGTTAATAACCTGATTCACATGTTTTGAGAAATCAAGCGTCCTTTTTCTTACTGTGGCAGCAGTAGGACATGGGAGTCGGGCACTCCCACGATGCGGGGTCATCCTGCAATGATTCCCGGAAATTGTGCATTTTACCGTATCCTAACTCTTACCCGAAACCTTAGTCCTGACCCTAACCTTAACTATAACCCCAATCTCCCTAGAAGTTGGCCCAAGGCCACCTGTATTACGGGAAGTTCCTGGTCTCGTGACCTGTTATCACAGCTTCAAATGACGCAGAGGCCACACCTTGAGTTGATAGTGTGCTCCGTTAGCAAACTTTAGGGTCCCCTTTCTTCTGTTCTCAGCCGCCAAGCTGACAGGTTTTCGGTAGACTGGGCCGAAAGTTACTTTCGTCTCATTTTAATTTCTGACCATAAACGGTTATGGTTCTCCTCAGTTACGGTAGATTAATAAGTAATCCTAAGCAATGTGTCAGGTCAAACCTAACAACAGCGGCTGGCGATCCCAATCGTAAAACAAAACCTCACCGTAGGACTTTAATTAGGCTACACCCGATGGACTGACCTTAAACTTGACCCTAACTATCACGCTAGCCGTTACTGTCGATATAAGCAAAAATGCGAGTTTAAAGAAGCAGCTGAGCTGGCGCGATCGCTAGAACAAGACTTCTACTTGCCTGACGTTTGGGATTCACACACAAACCCATCTTCAGAGGCAGAACCGTATACAGACCATATTTGCACAAGTGTTGTCATGTTTAAAGGATGTGGTTGCTGCGCCACCGTATATCTATCATAATTAGCGGCTCCCGCATTTATCGCAGAGAGTTGCATTAGTGCGATAATTCCTGGCTTGCGCGCTGTATAGTCGCCGTTTATGGCCACGTGCGGATTACTGGTTTGCTAATGTCCCCGATAGTTAATTCGAATGCGAAGCTGGAATGTCCGGCGAATGGAGCTCTTATTCTAGCGATCGCATCTCCGCCTCCTCCCCCATAAACAGCTAGGAATGTGGCCCCATCCTGAATCCTAACCCGATTTTGGGGAGAAAGTCCATAAGTGTTCCTTAGTAAGTGTCTTTCTGAAACATAATATTTGAGTGTCATTGTTAAATAGACGTTTCCCTTGGCAGAATCTAGTGGAATTCGTGTAGGTGTAATATCAAAAACACGCAAATTAAGTCTACTAAAAGCAGGGGTTTACTAATCTTTTTCATTATCACGGACACTTTACCTAAATTTAGAAATCGATAAAATGACGGCGCTCAGAATTGTGGTTTCCGAACAGTTGTGTTTGAGGGTCATTTTGTGTAGGTTTTGATTAATTCTGCTCCAAGAAAAGCGAGGAATATTATTTGGATGAGAGGAGTGTCCAACATGAAGTCCCTGAATTTCTGGGCCTTTAGTCCATCCCTGTTACGTACTGGTGATTTTGATCCCCAGTGAAAATACTTTTTAGCAGAACATACGGCCCAAACGGTCTGGGGGCGATCGGGTCAATCATAACTTTCACCCAAACTTAATAATTGGTTTGGTCACTTTTGTAAACAGAATTCCTCATGAAAAATATTTATACTCATAGTGGAAAATCCGATTCAAAAATAAAAATAACCCTCTTAAAATCAGTCATCCCTAGACCAAACAGATTTTGCGGATTTCTGCTAGACGGCGAAACTATTGCTCTGCATCTTCGATAAAAGGGACGCTGTAAGCGAAGAAGCTAGTTTCGAGTAGCAGTCCGTTACGGTCTTTGGTAGAGACTTTGAGAGTAATTCCAAAGCGTCAATTTAAATCTTTGTTCCAGCGATCGATTTCACTTTTCCTGAATCAACTTGTCATTACATTTGCAAAAGAAAGCCGAGAGGACTGCTATTGTTGCTTTATTATAAGACCCCAAGCTACGTGTCACAACGGAAGAGCCACGACAGAATTGCAAACACACGACCCCAATTAGACGGAATAAATTAGTGGCATAAATTAAGGCTGTTATTGCTGGATAGCTTTGAGAAAATAAGTGTCGGCAATGACTTTTAGCAAATCGCATGACGGACCTGTACAAATAACGGCTAACAGATTAAACAAGGAAACGTCTGCGCTTTCCAAACATGGGAACGCAGAGGCACCCGGTCCGGGTTTTGACACACAAATTACAAGAACGAACGAACCAGTTACAAAGTGCGGAAAAAATCAGTCCTGTAATTTTTCAGTGCGACAAAATAGCTTGCCAAAGAGATGTAAAACTGAAGCATATCCGTGTATTTTATGAAAAAAGCATGAAAATCACCAAACAAGCTGCAGAGGAACTTAAAGAAATTTTCCTTATTTCTTTAGGTCAGCAAAATCTGTCCTCATGTGTACTTTACTAACGGCGTAACTCATTAACCTCTGTTCTGTTTAGTCCTCGCGACCAGAGCGTTCGAAGAATCTTTTAATTCGTCCACAGAAAATTTTGCGTTCCTGTCCGCATACATTCGAGAAACGCATATAAGAGCGTTCGATATATTTCAAACAGAAATTAATTCCGTCAAGGTCTTGACCAAAAACAACCAAATGATCTTGGTAATGTAATTGATTAGATAACCAATCGGCCAATAGATAACCAAATTATTTTGGCCTAAATGGAAAAGTGTGGTTACACGGATGTAAAAATTTGGTCTCTGGATGTCGTTGAAACTTCAGCGTTCTGATGCTTTCGTTGTTTTGAACCGATAAATTAAAAGATGTCTTCTGCAGTTTAAATTTTTAAAACTTTCAATTAAACATGGGTCTCGAATGACTTTGTCTTTACTGAGATTTTCATATGCGTTCATTTTTCTGCAAATGACGATTTTGGTCATTCTTTGGACTCCTTCTTACATGAAATTCGATCATTTGATAAAATAAAAGCCCATAACGAAGGCCTGTACTGAATAAACCCTTGATCGAACTAAAAACAAATTCCTTTCGTTTTTTGCATAAAGTGCACTTTGTTAAGGTACTTTGCAGATTAATGACCATGTCATTCATCCTTTTCCCGAAACAAATTCCAAGAAAAAAGTAAAACGCCTCACCCGTTCTTGCACCTCCTTAACTGAAACTAAAAATATCTCTGCCGCAAAGAAAAACTTCTGTTGACTCTATGCCAATTGCGATAAATATGCTACACACTAGGCATGTGAATACTGGATTATTTTTACATGCTAACGCGGTGCTCGTACTGCTTTCAATTCACACATTCTCCTGATTAAAACCGCAAGAAAAGCATATTGCCATTTGCTCGGAAGTTTAATTGCCCATTTGATGGACAGTCTTCCGCTCTGATAGCGTATTTGAGTAGGCCATTAAGAATTCTGCAAAACAAAGACTAGTTATTAGTCTTAACTCTGGGTCTTGGGGAAAAGAACTGCTTATATTTACAAAGCAGTATTTTAAACAGAGAAAAGGCCTCTGTTCTGCAAGAACAATATGGTTATTTTCATCTTGCCACTCCTGATTTTCGATGCCTAAAAACTTAGTTTTCAAGTCAGTGAGGGTTGTTTTGGTATGCATTACTTAATGCCATCTACAAAATAAACGCGCGCAAATGCGTAGATGTGGTCTATGGCAATCATTGTTGTAGGCCATCTTATGGATACAGGAAAGGGTTGCTGTCCAACCACCAGCGTACATCGAGAAACACAGAAACCTATTTTGCTTGAGAAAACATTTAGAATATAACCTGCTGAGTCCGAGCCTTTACCGACTACACATTTGGATTCCATCCATCATATTGCATTCGATTAGTCGTTTGCTGCATATTAACATTATACAAATCAGAGACTTCCGTAATTAGAAAATTAAGTAGACCTGACTTTTGGCTGACACGCAGCAAAATTGTTTTTGGTCAAATAGAACACACGATCTAAGCCACGTTTAACAGTACATACCTTTTGACCAAAAACTGACCCAGCGAACGGCGCTAATTCTTTAATAATCAAGCAAATACCGCATTTTTCTAACTCGGCGTGCTTTCAGCCAGTTTTATTCAAAAGAAGTTAAATGTTACGCACGATTTTAGGCCAACTCACTTAGTACTGTCAAGTAGGCCTGCACACACGCAGAATTACGATCTCATCTCCTGCTGTCACCATAGGTGTATGAGTGTCCTTGATTACTCAAAAACTTCAGAAGAGAAAGCCTGGACTGAGAATGAGTTTACAGAACCAGTGTGCTGGGAGTCACCTAAACAAACTCCATTGGAAAGAGGCTGGGAAATCCAGTTAGTCGTGGGAGGCGTCTGACGTTGAGAGAACCTTTAGATTCTTAAAAGGTGCCGACATCGATATGTACGTGAGTTGTCCTCTTGGAAATTCAATCATAGCAGACTTTAACATACTTCAACCGGCATACCTCCATAAATCACAAACCGTCAACTTTTCCATCAAGGAGAACGAAGCTGTTCCATCCTGAACTTCAGGTTGCCAAAGGCGGAGGAAACCTATCACAGTCAAGATACACTCAGCGACCGATCTCATGAAACGTTAGCGGAGACTCTGAAATGCATTCTCGATTAGTAAGGATTACCTACAGTAGATGTGCTAACTCATGAGATGTCAACTAAAACTTCGAAATGCGTTCTCGTTTCGAAAAGATAAATTAAGTAGTGTTGTAAAACTAATCATGATGCAGCATAAATCCATAATGATCCAGTTACCTCAGGGTGTCGGCTTTCGAAAGAACTTGTTTTCGGCTGGATGCAAGATCTATACTCTGCAGAAATGACTACTTAATTAGCATGCAATTTTCTCATTGATTTTCGATGCCCTTGAAAATTCAATTATATTTCATGGAAAACATGCATAAAAATATTCATTCTTTTAATTATTCGGTAGAAAATCACGTCTTTTTCCAATTTCTTACTCATAAAAAGAGTAGAGTTCGGTTTTAAAAAAGCTTCTAATTGTGAGATTTTTTAATACTGTTAAATGGCCGTTCATGAAACGTCATGTATCTGCATTTACGAATGTGGCTTGTAAAGTTAACAATATTGCTCAAATCCACTGCTTAATTTTATGAACTTCATATAGTCTCCTTTTAACTCCGTAGAGAAATGGATGGTTTTACGTACACGGAAAATATGCAGCTTGTAGTTTTGAAACCCTGAATGCAAGTCTAACAGCAGGTCGGGTTCAAAATTATTCGGGAATCAGAAAAGTTTTTTAAAACCGAATGATACTCTTCTTTTGAGTATGAAATTGGAAGAAGACGTGACTTTCTACCGAATAATTAAAAGAATGAATATTTTTATGCATGTTTTCCATGAAATATAATTGAATTTTCAAGGGCATCAAAAATCAATGAGAAAATTGCATACTAATTAAGTAGTCATTTCTGCAGAGTATAGATCTTGCATGCAGCCGGAGATAAGTTCTTTCAAAAGCTGACACCCTGAGGTAACTGGATCATTATAGATTTATGCTGCATCATGATTAGTTTTACAACACTACTTAATTTATCCTTTCGAAACGAGAACGCATTTCGAAGTTTTAGTTGACATTTCATGAGTTAGCACATCTACTGTAGGTGTGATTGTTATATTGCGTACGATGCGGAATATTCAGTAAAAATGACGGCAAAAGCAGCTTACACTCTTTATATTGATTTCTGGTGACCTCAAAAATTCTAATGAATTTTATAGAGAACATTGTCGAATCTATGCTTCATTTTGCTCAGTTGGCAACGATACGTCGTCTTCACTTTTTGTACTCGAGGAAAGAGTATATTTAGGTTTAGAAAAAGCTTTGCAATTATCGAATAATTTTGAGCCGGCTTAGCAGTTGCATGAAACTTTAGAGATTTTAGTCCGCGTGAGAAAAGTACTTTATTCAGCCGTTCGGACTACGTTGTATATTTTGTGAGGAGCACTAGCAAACGATCAAGTAAGATGATGGGCGAGTGAACACCTCACGATTTTAGAAAATCTCATGATTTTCAACTCTGTAAATCTAGCCTATGCTTTTTCCTCAAGCATATAGTATGAAGACGATGAAGTGCGCTATCGAATGAATAAAAAGCACATTTTCGCGTGTTTTTTGGAAAATATGTTTAAATTTATATGGTCACAAAAAAATCAATTTGAAAAATATTTGTTGTTTAAGCAGTCATTTTAACCGATAGCATTTTCCACAGGAGGTAAAGAAGAAGTGCATTCAAAAGCCAACATTCTGGCGGGTTCGAAATATTATAGGAATATGCCGCATGCTAATCAATATAACAACCCCACCTAGGTAATCCTTACTAATCGAAAACGCATTACACAATTTCTGCTAGTGTTTTAAGAGATCAGTCGTTCATCGTACGTATTCCGTCGCAGAAACGTTCGTCCTTTGATCTTTACATCCACACCTGCACTTTAGTTTTTTTTCAATTAAAGGCTCAACTATCCGATCCAGATAACTTTTTTTCACCGAGGTAGGTGCCGCGTGCGCCCCTATGTACATCAACCCAAGTTGGATTTGTTATGCTTTTCTTCAACTCCCGTAACTTTGGATACTTTCTCTTCCTCCTAACTGCATTGGTTCAAAGCAGCCTCAAGATTCAGCAGTAGCCTTTAAATTTATTCCCTTTGCAAAAAAATAAAGATGAGGCTGGCTAAATAGAAGGCAAATGGTTTGTTAGTCTCCCATGATCTTCTGCTGTAGTCGTCCTTAGGCAACCTCTACCCGGAATCTGTTAATAATCATCTGTTTTTAATCGGTACAGTAATCCTTTGAATTTGGGTGCACGTTCGCTCTTATTTCTGGCTTTTAAGGGATTTAGCTTGTTTGGCACAGACTTTTCTCTGCAGGATAGCATGATAACTTAGATAAACCAGTCACTCCATGGGTCGAAGAAAAATATTCGTCACTTTCTTTAGCTAGCCTTTCTTAATGGAGTTTTAACTAAAGTTCTCTAACCTGGTTTCGGTTAGAAAAGGTTACTTGCGCAGGGTTATAATAGTGATGATTATGCAGCGTAATCCGAAAACACTTCAGTCACGCCAGGATGTCGACTTTTGAATGTGCTTGTTTCCGACCACATTAACTAAGATCACTGCCTATGAGGTATGATTTTTTTCATTGACATCAGAAGCCCTTTTTAAGTCTAAATAAAGCACATGCAAAACATTCTCACAAATATGTTCTCTTGTATTTATTTTGCATTAAAGTAATTCTTCTTCAAGTCTCATACTTAAGGAAAGGGTAGCTTTGCGCTACAATAAACACTTTCGATTCCCGCATTCAAAATCCGACATTCTGGCGGGACTGAAATATCTTGAGATCATGCCGCCTGATAATCACTACTGCAGGCCTACACTATCAAACTTTTCTAATCGAAAACATAGTCTCTGTAAAAATTTCTTGTCGCAGTCACGTGCAGTGGATTTAAACAATTGTCCCCTATTGTCGCAATTTACAGACTCTTAATATCCATCCAGCGACGCATGGTTACTTATGCTCCTTCCAGATAATCTTCCGCTCTTTCACTGTCGTTGCCTATTGCCCCCAAGGCCCTTCACTTTCGAAAACGCAATTTCACAGATCATATAAAAGTATAATGGGATCGCGCTGGAATTCAGCGCAAGGCCACCTGTCGCATGGGAGGAGGTATCTACCCTCAAATCCACCAAGGAGCCAAGAAAATTGAAAATTTTCCACTTCAATTTGACTAGTTACCATCTTTATCAGATGTTGGGGACAGTAATTCGGTCGGAGAAAAGTGTTTCTTGATAATCGACCTTAACTTGTAAAGATTTTTTGCTTCGACGGACGGCTCAAATCATGTGCGTTTCGGCGGCCTGCCTTGCGTGGTGGTACTATCCTGGCGGGGAGGGAGCTGGTCCACACAATGTCCTGCTTTAGGGACCTGTATAAGTATACAAATAACACGAAAGTGCAGGTCCGTCTTGCGTACGACTGCTGGCCTGAGGACAGCGTCAGGCACCGAGAGCTTGTGTGTGTGCGTGATGACCGATAGCGCCACCATGTTCGCTTACTTTTCGTGGAAGTCCTCGGACCTGCCTTAGGTCATACAAGAAGTAATTTTCAGGACGAGTAACTGGACGCGCTGTGGTCTCCTTGGCTCTCCAGAGCAAACCAGCATTGAATCTTGTAGAGGGAATCACGACGTGAACAGACTTGGAAGTGACCAGGCGAAAAAGAATACATGAAGACCGACAGAGGGCATGGCTGGGATAGTAGCCACATCTGACTTAACGATATCTACCTCAGCCGGTAATACAACCAACCGGCCATCGCCATCGAGGACGCGCATACGCGTATGCGAGTATTTTTCTCTGGAAATAATTTGATATACACCTTCCATGCCTATCTCACAGCTAAATCTCTTTGCAATCTCTCTGGTACCTCGATGCTAGGTGTGTCCCCCAGTTAAAGACTGGAAACCTGACTACCGACCAAAACCAGACCGAAATTATATCATAGTTAACGGCTTTTGTTGTATTCCACCGGCATTTCGCTCTGTGGTTACGGCAAACGCCCAGGTCACTCGAAAACACAAGATGGCAGATATAAGTCGCAAAGAGTGAGGAAGATCGCTGTTGGCGTTAAGCCAGCTTTGCGAAAACTTCCAGCAAATCCTTCTAGCGAGAGGTGCTTAGTGACTTTCGTGGAAGCTTAATATCTGCCTGCTCTTATCGCGTATTTTGCATGGGATGTTTTGCCTACTTCTGAAAGTATGTATTCAGAGCAATATTCATTTTCTAAAACATACTCTACCTCAAATCAAGGCCAAGAGAGTCCCACAGTACACCCGAAACTGTTAAAGCATGCGTTGTAAATGAGTGAACTATTTAAACATTTCTTCACTAATGGCGGAAAGCGCCATCACTGCCTCGCGGAAAACGGACCATGATTTTTGATTTGCTTTCGAATGGAGCAGATTACTTGGGCGAAGTTGCAAAACTAGTCCTCAGTCAACACAGTCACAAGTTGATTCCTACATGGTGGCGTGTTGGCCTCTTACGAAGTACCCTTCAGTCATCTCTGCGAATTACATCTGGCAAACGGTTACTCTGTGTGCATTTTTGCAGGCAGACTCTGAGGTATGCACAGCTTCAGCCATGTTTTCAAGAAAGAAGGAATGAATTTATTCGACACCTGTTCTTAAAGGAAAGACGTCTTTTCGATATGAAAACGCTTTTATTACTACAAGTATATGCAAGCTGTTCAAAAAGTGCTTAGTGAGGATTCGTTCTCTCACGTTTACTAGTGTTTCTCGCAAAATATATAGCATAACCTATAAAATTGTAGCAACGGAGCATCTTGTCTGTCTCATAAGATGTTACCGAAATACTGAAACAGGTTTACGATGAGAAAAGACTGCCAAGTCAAGGCTGTAACACTTACCGTTGGGCATATAATTCCAAAATGGTTTTGTCACGCCGAGTCGTTGGTTATTTTCGGCCATCTGTAAAGCGCGGTCAGTTGGTAGGCATTTGCATTGATTTGTGGTTTCGTTCTAAATTCAAAACTATTTTGTAAAAAGCATATATTAAATATCCCTTCTCGCACTTATTCTACCAGATTACGTCTGCTTTACATTGTATTCTTAAAAAGAAAGATATCTCACGCTCTTAAATTTTCTATCAGTTCTGAATAATTTTCAACCCCACATGCATTTACACTTCTGTATGCTACTGAGGTGTGCAGTGAATTTTCTAACCTATTAAATGTAATTATATTTACAATAAATCTCTTATCACTCGGAAACCCGTCCAAATAAATCGGCCGGAATTCCAAATCATAAAGAAGGACTTTAAGTTAAATGAAAAGACAAAGGAAAAATTTAAAGTAAAATTGCGTTGTTCAGAAATGGCAAGTTTTTCTAGAAAAGCGGAAGTGTAAAAAGCGCCGAAAATCGTGTCAAAAAAGAAAACCTAAATTGCATAGGCACATACTGTCTGTCCATGCAAGAAACGGAGTAAATAAAACAGCACAAATAGAATGACATTTGAAAATGGTTCCTTAGTGAAGTTTTCACATAAATATCCATCACAAATCAGTGTACTATCAAATATGGCGGTTAGCCAACGGCCTATAATTTGAGAACAGACTAAAACACGGTTTCACGAGAAGTGGCTGTATTCTTTTCCATTTTTGCAGTGAGTGAAATGCGGTGGACTAAAGCAGCTCACTTGATTTTGCCCATAGGGACGTCACATACAGAAATGTCGATCAGACGTGATTATGTAGCCCTACCTGAAGTAAACAAACTCCAGTCACCTGAAATACGGAATCGGTGATAATAGGAGTTTTTACAGACGGGGCCGGGGAACGCATAGGCGACGAGGTCACGTAATTGTATGCAAAATAAAAGCTATTGGGAGTGCGCGGTTGTACTTTGAGTGGTTGAGAAGTAGTTGCTCTAACCCCTAACACTAAGGCTACTCCTTAACTCTAAACCCTACCCCTAACCTCAAACCCTAAACCCTCTCACCAACCCCTAACCCACAACCCTAACAGTATTGTGTCCATCAGGTGGGGCTACATAACAATATCTTACCGAAATGTCTTCATAAGTTCGCATTTTGTCCGACTGGTCAATGGCTAGTAAGTTTGAACAGAATTAGCACATGTAGTCACCGACATACTAATTGTGCATCAAGAGTATTTATCTCCCATAAGATGTCCGTAATTTCCTTGGTCACGATGGAGTCCGTAGTCTCAGAGTGTTCTCTCAAGATCAGTGAATAGTTTACGCTTTTTAGCGCACCAAATCAGCTGCCCATTAAAATAGTTTCCACGCCATGTGTTCATCAAAACCTTTATAATATGACACTTCTTGAAAGCATTTATTGAAGTATTGGACCCTTGGACATTCTTCCTGGTGCAGATGGACGTTTGAATCATATTCGTAGACTCGGACAAGGAGAAAACTCCATTTCAGAGAAGAACAAAGGTCTGAAACGAATGTCTGAGATCAGATAAAAAAATTTCTTTTATAAGTTTCCTCTTCGAAAAGCCATTCAATGAGGTATTTTGCTGACGGATCTCAATGTACTCTAACCTATCAATGTAAAATGAAGGTAACGATTACAATTTTTGGTCGACGTTTTCGCTCTACTAGAAGAAGATAATGGTTTTTCTATCGTAAACAAAAGAACTCACACTTTACTTAACACTGCAGCAATTTTCTCCACATTTGTGTACTTTAGGGCTCTGTTATACGATTACAAATGCACAATACAATAGTCGAATAAATATTATGATATTGCGAAAACTAATAATCGTCTGCCCGCTCCGTTTCTAACTTACGCGTTAACGGAAACTAGACCATACAATTGTATCCCACCGTATGCTTAAAAGTTAATAAAGCCACTTGCTGGAGGGCTTTCTCGCGTTAAGTTATTGAGTATTCGCAAAGGGCAGGAAGATGTCATAATAGTTAAAAAGGTTGGAAGTAGACATTATTACTGCGTTTTTTAAAATCGATAAACATGTGGCTTTCTGGAAATAACCTTCTTACTTACCCTGTGCTGCATCTGATCAACTTGAAGGAAGGGATCAATTTTCAAGTACGACAAGTTCTGTTTTGTAAGAATCTCGAGTTTTGCTTACTGCTCTAACATATAGTAACACGCACGAATGGGTGAATTTAGTATAAGACAGCTTTTAACATAAGAAACTACCCGACCGCGAGGTAACTTAGGTTTTCGCTCAAAAATGTATGCATTTTGACTAATAAATTGAGGAACAAATGTATTCTGCTGAACGAATAAAAAAAGTCCAATATTCTAGGCGCCTTAATTTGATCCTCTTCATTTCCGTAATAACATGATGCAGATATGATAAAACTTTCCAATAAATATTGGCCGTGTAGTATACTTTATATGTAACATTAATAAACAGATACAACGCCGTACGAACTGAATTTACCGTCATAAAAAGTCAATGCCTCAGAGAACATTCCCTATATACAGTTCAACATTCAATCCCAAACACAGCTTTTTTAGAATACACAAGTATCGGAAACACTTTAAAAAGTCAAAAGACCCGTTTTTTCAAGCACGCAAACTGCAGAAGACAGATGTTGCCATTAAACGGTTCAACTAGTAAATTTGTGTTATATCTTCCTGAAAAATCCGTTAACTCCGAGTAAATTCTCGGTGTCAGCGGAAGACACCAAGATTTAAGTAGCCATTTTCTTTTCTGAGTCCATCTACACAACTATCTGAAGAGGGCTTCAGATAGCACTCAGCGGGGACTCCTGTGGTAACTGTCGTGAGGTAAATCTCCCTGTTAGCTAGTTTTATGAATCCATTTAAGTAATATTTCTTGTGCGTTTCAAGAGTTTTATTGCATAGCTCAGAGTCCTGAAAAGTATTGAATTTGGACTGTTTCTATGTTTCATATAAGCCTAAAATTTCCGAAAATATTACTTTGGCAAATAGACAGCGTAGTTTGCTGACAAACTAGCCTGCAAACGGGGGGGCCACTTTCAATTAGAACAAAACATATTCTAATTGCTTCAGTACAATATATCCGGTCTTAAAATTGGACATGGATGATAATTTTGGAAGAATTGAAACAGATACTGCATATGGCCTAGTTAGTGATCTTTACAGTAAATCTATGCTCTCAAACTTTTAAAGCCTTAGATGCGCTTCATAAAATGGCAAAAGGAAATTCTTCCGCCTGTCAAAGTCATAAGGTCACTATGATTATGCTTTTCAAGTGGCTATTATTCTACAATCTGAGTTCGAAATCTTCCAGTTCTACAATGGAGATGCTGTCATTTGTCTCAGCTATTCGTCTGCAACTCCCAGATGTGAACGCTCCCTTTTGGAAATTTGAATTATCAGTGAAGTCAAAAAATTAAAACTATGCCTGATGCAAAACTGTAGGGGGTGCAGGGTCACCCAAAATCCACGGCGAACACAAGTGCCTGAGGTCACTGATGATTTGTGAGGGAGTTGGATTATCCTTATGGGGCCTTGCGCACGCTCAGTGTGCTCCAATGAGATGACTAAGTTCTGACTCATGTAGGTCAGAATAACTGTGCTGTTAGTCACCAGATCTAACATAGCGAATTTTTTCTCGCCCTAATGTAGACTCCTTTCTTATCCTCCTCCGCTCCACTTGTGTGAAAAGTCTCTCGGCAGAATGCAACAGGTAAACAGTTAAAATGAGTCAACACTTCTTTTCCATGGAAGGAAGATCTGTCAGAACTCTTACAATTATGCGCTTTGTGCAAAAAGTACTTAGCTTCCATCTGGTTCCATTTACAGCCTAATTATCTGCCCTCCTCGCCGTCATTTCCTTCACATAGTGATGCTGCGTAAATTTTATTTAATCTAAATGAAACTCCATCTGAAATGTGATATGCATATTTGAGCCGAACTTCATCAGTTTCAGTGGAATAACCGCGCAATATTCGTAAACGGCCAAATAGGCAGTCAGTAATATACATACGTTACCGCGTTTATGTCTGCGGAGATTAAAATTTTGCAACATCATAACTGGTATATCTACCAGAAAGCACGCGGCGAAATCTGGGAGGCCCACTGATAAGCCAAATCCCTCGTGGAAAAATTTCACCGAACCGGGGTACGGGATCATCGTCGTTAACAGCACCTTCTTCCTTCCCTGTCTGGTTGGCTACCGTCTACCGACTTGGTCCCTGGTACATTTGCCTACCTGAAAGGTAGGCATCATAGTCCACGACTGGTTTCTCACTAGTTACCGACGAGGCCTCTGGAAAATGTCCTTTGACCTTCTCTTATCTTGCCGGCTGTGGTGATCGCTTCGCAAGGCCCTCAGTCGGTACCCAACCTCTATCGGTGACTAACCGTAACTAGGCTCTGCCTAGCAACCACCCCCCGGTAGCCTCCTCGATCGGAGGTCCAAATCGGATCAGGGTATCCGGTCTTCTAAGTGTCCACACACCCGATAATTCCGCGCCCATTTCCATTCCTTCCCCTCCCTCACACCCTTTGTTTCCATTCGCTCTCCCCTTTCAACTTCACAATGTCCAACGGAGCGGGCAACATGTAATCACATAGACGGCGTATGCTAATTCGGATTGCTATCCCACTAAACCAACACGTGATCCATAGTTAAGTTCGCCAGTTGTCCGAAATGTCTGAGTAGTTGGGTTGCAGGATACCATACTAGCAGTACAGGCACTAGCTAAAAGTCCAGAAACGCGTGTTTCGTCGATAATCTGCCACCGAATGACACAGCTGCGGGAAATTCGGCTCATCATTTGGTCCCCCAGCATTTCCCGTGTGCCTTCTGGTAGATACCTCAGTTTAGAAGTTGTTGATTTTCGATTTCGTCAAAAATCAACTGCTAACTTAGAGCTCATCAGTTTGAACTAAGGTCTATAGGCGTAGACCGAAATTTGGTGTATTAACACTTAGGCCGATGTCCGTCAGCCACAGCGGGATAGCCGTGTAATATTCAAAAACGACTGACAGGTCGCTAGTAGTATATATTAGGTTGCAGGATATCATAATAACAGCACAGGTACTAGCTAAAGGCCTGAGTAGTACTGTTTGGGAACAGCATTGTTCACTTCCTCGCGAGGAAACGTGTTAGAAAAGGTGCCTTAAACAAATACTGGGATTATGTTATCTGCATGCAGACCGTGGCTCTCAGCCGTACAACTCACGGTCGCAACAGTCAAAAAACAATAATTCACGTCCCCATCTTTTCCGCCCCACCCCACGGGCTGCTGGAGTGGTTTTGGTCTCCCTGGCAGCCTCGAATTTTCGTTCCCTTTTAGACATTCCGAAGAGTAGCCGACCGGGAAGGAGGACGACGCTAGTTGCTTGAAAACTGGCGTGATACAAGAGGGATGTCGCTGCCTTAAGCGAGACCTGATCTTCCGAAGAAGATCAATTGTAGGAGGTGGGTACCGGTCACTCCTGCTGGAGAGATCGCCCAAAGACAGAGCGACGCGACACAGGCGTCGGCCTTGACATCCGAAACGGCATCGTGGGACGACTGCCCTGTCTGCCGCAGCGCACTACCGACCGATTCATGAGCCTGCGTCCGCCTCTAATGACCAGCTACGATTAGGCGAAGAACAAGTTCTACATGAACCTTCACTTGCCAGCAGTTTTGCCGAAGGCAAACAAGCTGGTTGTCCCTGGTGACTTCAATACCCGCCGCGGGACAGTCTACGCTGTCTGGAAGGGAGTGTTGGATAGCCATAGGTTCGGCGGCAGAAATGAAAAAGACCTCCTTCTCTGAACCTGCGCGGAACACCGCCTCCTCCTGACCAACACCTTCCGCCTTCATATGCGGAAGGAAGCAACGTGGATGCATCCGCGATCCCACGCAGACAGCTGATGAACTACGTTCTTGTCTGGACGCGAGATCGACAGGACTTGCTGGTGACCAAGGCGATCTAGGATGCCGACAGCTGGATGGGTCACCACCACGTCCTCTCCAAGATGAGGCTCCGACTGCCACCTCACAGGAGGCCACAAGACAAGCGACCACAGGTAAGATGAATACTGTTCTGTCGAATTTGCCTTCTTACCGTTTCGATAGCTACAACCAGTTAACTCAGCGACTGGAGGAAATGCCATCTCCAGACGACAACGCCGCCGATAGAAGCGGAGACGTGCGTTCTAGAAAAGAGTTCAGGGGAAGAAGATGCGATCACTGGAGCAGGAAGTTTATTGGCCTAACGTTTCGGATTATAACCCGAACCCGTTATCAGAGACAGTCACAGATAGGGGTAGTAAAGGCACCGTGGAGAAACAGTGGCGCAATTGCGAAAGCGCTATCTGCTCCACCGCACTGGACATCCTCGGTCTCCTACGCCGTCAGCATCATGATTGGTGTAAAAACAACGATGAACAAATCGGCAATCTGCTTGCTTAGAAGGATAGGCAGCACGAAGCATACGCCAACTGCCAAAACAACGCCGCCAATGTAATCTGCTTCAGATGCCACTACCTGCTCCAGCACTGACGACGGGAAATGTAAGATTCCTGGGTGTATTGTAGGACCAAGGAAATCCAAGGATACGAGGCCCACAATGAAACAAAGAGGCTTTTCGCCTCAATCGAGGCGGTCTTTGGTCACTGCATCAAAGAAGCTGCATAGATTCTCAGCATCGACGAGAAAACACTCCCCACAGAGAAATCACAAATTCTGAAGCGCTACACCCAACACTTCAGAAGTGTCTCCCACCACTCATCTACAGTCTCCGATGCCGACACCGACCGACCTCCTCAAATGGAAACGAGCAACGGCCTGGACATCCCGCCCGCCCTCCAGAAGCAGTGAGAGCCGTACGCCAGCCGTTCGACGAGAAACCATCGGGATCTGACGTGATCCTAGCGGAATTCTACAAACACAGCAGCCCCCGAACTGATGTACAAGCTTGAACGCAATTTCGAGAGATGAATAAATGACATGAATAAATTCCCCAGGATTTTAAGTAAGCTAAAATCGTCCATCTCTACGATCAAAAAGGAGATCAGGTCTCACTGATGTAAATTATCGGAAACATCTTCGCACGCGTACTTCCAGATCGTCTATACGGCCACCCCGAACAGGAATTTCTCTCCGAAAGCCAGTGTGCCTTGCGATGTTACCGCGAAACCATCGACATGCTTGTTGCCATCCATCAGTTAAAAGAGAAATGTAAGGAAATCCAGACCCATCTCTGCATTACCTTCGAAGGCCTGACGAAAGCCATCCACACGGCCGATCGCTATGGACTCTGGAAAATCATGTAGAAATTCGGCTGCATGATGTGCCAACTCCATGGTAGGAGACAGAACGCGTTACAGGCACTGGGACCGTCTCAGAAGCATTCGCAGTGATCAACGGAATAAAACAGGGATGCGTGCTCGCTCTCATACTCAGAAGATGAAGATGCGATCACTGCGATCGTTCTCTGTTATGCTGATGGACACCTACCGTAATGAGTGGTCTATGATCTGCGTCGTCTACAGGCGCACGCATGTCCCAGCGCGTCTATCTACGACCTGCTTTCGCGGACGACTGCACGTTCAATACCACGAAAAAACTGAATCTGCAAAGGAGCGTAGGTCTTTTCGCCTCTGACTGCACCAAGTTTGGACCGATCATCAACACTGACAAAACTTTGATCATGCACCAGCCGTCACCCAGCACTGAATACGTCTCTGATCTCATTGTCAACGCCTCAAAATTAAAACAATGAACGATTTCACCTAGTTAGGCAGTGCACTCCCATGTAGCAACAAAATCAAAGACGAAGTGGTTTACCAAATTTCCCAAGTTAGCCCGGCTTTCGGTCGGCTGCTGGACTCGGTGTGTAATCGCCATAGTCGCCATCTCAGCAAAAAATTAATGATGTACGAAGCTGTCATTTTGACGTTCTTGCAGAATGAAGCGGAGACTTGGACTGATTACAGGGCTGAAGTGCAGAAACAAAACCATTTCCACCTCAGCTGTCCCTGGAGAGTCCTAAGGCTGAGGTGGCAGAACAGGATCCCGGAAACGGAGTTTTCGGAACGGATCGAAATCCTCAGCCTACACGCCGTGCCGAGGCAACTGCAACTGCACGGAGCGGTCGTCTCACGAGGATGGCCGACGGGCAATTACTCAGTCGACTCTTCTACGGAGAAGTCGTTGTGAATGCTCGCAGACAAGGCGGACAGCAGCGACCCTTCAACGACACCCGGAAGAACTCTACATGGCACTCGTAAATCGACTCGGACACCTGCAAGGACTCTGCCCATAGTCGACCGGCCTGGCGAAGACCAATTAAGACTAGAGTGGAAATCTATAAATCCAACCAGATAACCACTGCCAAAGCCAAAGGAGAAGCTCACAAGCCTCAAACGCCTCAAATTCACAATGCCAAAAACCGGCCTCTTCTAACATACCCACACTACCAGCGAGCATTTCACGTACAGATCGACTTCATCGAATACCTCCGGACCCAGTGCAACAAAAAACCAACGACCCCACCTGCTGCATGCACGACGCCCTATAATCACCCCCACGCACTAACTCTCACCGCGTACACGACGACCACTCCCACAGCCCGTGATCACACTCCTAATGCCCCGTCCCACCCTTCATCCTACCACAAGACCCCGCGACGATGACGGCAACGTCTACTAAATTCTCCGTCCCCGCCACCGGCGAGAACTCCCCCGACACCTCATCAACCACTATCCGCATTATCACCACATCCGCCTCCAGCGATGCGGACTGGACCCCAACCTGTCCTTATTGAAATCGCACATTCACCTCACGCACTGGTCTCGTCGGTCATTTGTGAATCACTCGCACTGTGACCGCCAAACCAGCGTCCGGAGCCTCCACGTACACTCAATTCATCTGCCCTCACTGTGCGCACCGCTCACACGTGTTTACTCATACTCACTGGTAGCATCGCCACCGCAACCTACTCTACAGGTCCCAACCTATCCTGCTCGCACCGCAATCTCACACCAGCCACATATCTCAAACTCAGCACCAGTTAGTTGACCGGCTAGAGCAGTCGGCTGCTGCACGAGAGAGGGAAGAAGGAGCAAGGTCGACTCTCAGTCCGCTTTTCCTCACTGTAAACAATCTGACCAGCTTGAATCTGTCACGGTGCGCTGAATGTCGGGACTCGGAAGTTTGCCAACTGGCGGGATAAACCGGACTTGGCAATCAGTCCAGTGCGTGTTTGTATGCAATCGCAGACTGGTGGTATAGAATTCAGACTGCGATTACGCATTCCTAATGTGAGTTTTACTACACTCCCCCTCTTCCTTGTTGAGTGGATTCCTGGTCGTTTTTGTATAAACCAATGAATTTGGTGGCATGCCTAGTTAGGGGTTCTCGCCGCGCCAGTCACCTGCGGCCTCTCCGCCTCCAGTATTTTTGACTTTGTCTAGACACCGGACCCAGGTGGGGGTGGGGGGAGAAAATGCGATGGATACAGCGCAAGCCTATTATCACTATATACTGATTAAAGCGCAAGTCATTGCCACTGTTCCCCCGATGAATATCATCGGAATAGACGGACGAGCTTTGACGACATGAAACATCATACAACATACTACTGGCTGCTTGCTGGCAGTTTATGAATACTGAGTGGATATCCTACTAAAGCTGATGAATTTTGTCACAAATATCTACATCAAACTTTTGTCTGAGTCTATAAAGCTTCTGTTTGACTGATGTACTCCCCGTGAACAAATTAAATTCTCCGAAGTTTGGAAAACTGCAATATGTACATATATACAGTAGATGTGCTAACTCCTGTAATGTCAATCAAAATTTCGAAATGCGTTCTCGTTTCGAAAAGATAAATTAAGTAGTGTTGTAAAACTAATCATGATACAGCATAAATCTATAATGATCCAGTTACCTCAAGGTGTCGGCTTTCGAAAGAACTTATTTTCGGCTGCATGCAAGATCTATACTCTGCAAAAAAATGACTACTTAAGTAGTATGCAATTTTCTCATTGATTTTCGATGCCCTTGAAAATTCAATTTTATTTCATGGAAAACATGCATAAAAATATTCATTCTTTTACTTATTCGGTGGAAAATTACGTCTTCTTCCAATTTCATACTCAAAAGAAGAGTATAATGCGATTTTAAAAACTTTTCTAATTCCCGAATAATTTTGAACCCGACCTGCTGTTACACTTGCATGCAGGGTTTCAAAACTACAAGCTGTATATTTTCCGTGTACGGAAAATCATGCATTTCTCTAAGGTGTTAAGAGGAGACCATATGAGGTTCATAAAATGAAGCAGTGGATTTGAGCAATATTGTTAACTTTACAAGCCACATTCGTAAATGCAGATACATGACGTTTCATGAACGGCCATTTAACGGTATTAAAAAATCTCACAATTAGAAACTTTTTAAAACCGAACTATACACTCTTTTGAGCACAAACTTGGAAGAAGACGCGATTTTCTACCAAAAACGTAAAAGAGTGAATACTTTTGTGCATGTTTTCCATGAAATATAATTGAATTTTCAAGGGCCTCGACAATCAATGAGAAAATTTTATGCTACTTAAGCAGTCATTTTTTGCATGCAGCCAAAAATAAGTTTTTTTCGAAAGCCGACACCCTGAAGTAACTGGATCATTATAGATTTATGCTGCATCATGATTAGTTTTACAACACTACTTAATTTATCTTTTCGAAACGAGAACGCATTTCTAAATTTTGGTTGACAATTCATGAGTTAGCACATCTACTGTAGATATGTACCTTTACAATGATCATATCAAGAAATACAAAATAACTGGAATTAAATTTTCTGGCTTATTATCCGTCGCCAGTCAGCCATACCCAACCCGGGTGTTCTACTTCTACTACTCCAACGTTCTAACCGCTGCGACACTAGTTTTTTGTCCTGTATATTGCAATCGGATACATTAGTTTTGGTACATATGTATATCATTAGTGGATGAATTACATTCGGTGGTCGGTCTCATGGAAGGTTGATCTAAATTCTTAAATTCTTTCTTGACTAGAAAGGATTACTTGTATGGGTATGCCATACCAAAATGTTGGCTATTGAATGAGCTTTTTCAACGGCCTGCAGAAACTGAACTCGGTAATAAGTTTTTACCTAAGAAGTATGATTTTCCATCGGATTTCGATATCCATACGAATACGAGTACATTTTATAAAAAATACGCCCGAAAATTCCCTTTCTTGTGTTGAGGTACTAGAAAGTATTATTAACTTTATATTTTATACTGAAGAAATGGTGTATTTGGTTCTTCAAAAAGTTCATAATTATATGATTTTGTTAAGACTGCAGTTTTTATTCATACGACCTCCTATAGGGATTTTTATTCATGTCCCACAATAGTTCTTACAACATAGTCCAGATAAGTATTAAAATTTAATAAACGCTTTATGATGTCTTAATTGCTTAGCAGAATATATGATTTCCCATGCATGAAAAATACACAGAACGCGGACTGTAAACCCTTGGCGCGAATAGAATGACGGATCGTGCTAAAAGTTACTCGGAAGTCGAAAAATTTTTGAAGCCTACATTGGCCATTTTTATGGCGCAAAATATTAAGAAGACAAAAATCGACAGAAGAAAGGATATTTTTGAACATCCCTTCTAGAAGATATATTTGACTTCATAAATGTATCCAAAAACTGATGGGAAAAGCATGCAATTTAAGTAGTCATTTTTAGTGAGCGCGGTTTTTGAGAAGGTTAAAAAGATGTGCATTTAGAGGCCGACATCTTGGCATGATTGAAATACCTTTCGGTTGTGCTGCACGGGATGCAATTTCAGAAGCAGAGAAAAATATACGCTCTATTTTTGGAAATAGCATTTTAGAATTTTCAGCAAAATAGCCTCTCCTCACGTTGCTGATAGAATAGGTATGCAAAACAGATAACACTTTAAAAACACAGAAGATAACTGTCGGAAAATGCAACTGTCGACATCATGAAGAATCGTGGGTGAAGGAGTTGCAAAATTTGCATTATATTTAATTTATTTACATAGCAGTAATCAGAAGACGAGGTGTCAAGCACGCGTAGCTTTTGACAAATCCCTGTTGGCCAGTACAGTTATATGGGAACAGGATAAAAGTAAAACATGTTAACGATAAGAGAAATCGATAAAAACTCGCCTTAAAGCACAATGTGCATCCATTCTTTTACTTGCTCCTGTGGAGCAGGTTATATTGGTCGCAGAAGTCTGCGTTTATTCAAGGGAATACGGGAACACCTCCCGGCATGGCTGGGAAAAGACAAAACCAGGAGCATAAGCAGCGCCATTTTCTCGCTTTTCGATTCCGGACATTGTGTGGACCCCAACGAAGCTTTTCGTGTGATTTATAAGGTCCCCTCGAGCTATCCGGAGTTACTGGGCCAGCACATGTTAGCAACATCGGAAGCGGCCGCCATCACTTTATGCGCACAGAAGAACCACTTTCGGGCTCGGCGCCTATAGTGGTCGAAATTCAACTAACGCTGCAACTCTCCGCGCCCTTCCGCTCTCACTCCGCCCCTGACACTGACTGCTATTGCCCACCCCCCCTACCCCCACCCCCTTTCCCACCTTCCCACACCCTGCCTGTGTTTTAATCGATCTTTTATCGATTTCTCTTATTGCTGACATGTTTTACTTCTACCCCATTCCCATATAGCTGTATTGGTCTGATGAGAATTTATCAAAAGCTGCGTATGCTCGCCGCCTCGTCTTCTGATATTTTGCTTCCTTCAAAACGATTCTAGCGTAGTGTGCGGATGACCTGATTATAGTAGTTCAGATAAACGAAGAGGGAAACAATAAATAGACAATGAACACAATAGACCAACTGATGTGCATATAAGAATATCCCTATTTGGATGGCGAGCAGAACAATGACGGCTCAGTTTCAAAAGCCGCAAGTTCATCACTCCACTTAAATAATCCTCCCCAGTCGAAAAGACATTTCAGAATCTTGGTCATGCTATTCGCCATCGCAGGTTAAATCCTCTTGCTTATACGCTTTAGGTTACAAAAAAACATTAATGCAAAAAGTTTCGAATTAATCCCTTCTGGAATCCCTTTCGAAGTCTGATTTTGCATCCAGGAAAATCAGCTGCGGGTGTGCATGATAAGCCGCACTAATTTGAAAAACCGAGGAGAATATTTGGCTTCAGAAACTGTATTTGGCAGATTCGTGGTTTTTGCATCAAGCATAGTACTAAGCTTGTTTAGCAGTAAATGTTTTACTGCACTGAGAACTAAAAGGCGTAAACAGATGTAAAAGGTGTACCCGTGACGTATTGTCGATTTTCTTTGTCACATCATGCACGAAAGACGTTAAACCAGTTCCTATTGGACGTTGATTTTACGCGCATAGGGAAATTTACAACCGACAAGCTGCCGTATGCGTAACTGGTTGGTATTTTCAACAGTAACCAAGTTACAAACTGGGCCTTTATAATAAATAAAACAGAAAAATGGTCCGTACGCAAGCCATGCGATAATTTTATTCGTCGTACACAAAAATGTGCCATTACACTACATTACAGGAAATACATTAGAAATGTTAACCTTAATTCTGAAATTCAAGTCGAATCGCAAGGGTTGCTTAAGTAGGGTGGCAGTATTTATCATCGTGCAGCACAATTCCATAATAATTCGGTTACTTCAAGACATCGTCTTTTGAATGAAATGTTTTCCGGCCGCCTGAAAATATAACACTCCATAAAAAGTGACAATTTAAGTTGCATGAATTTTTCTTACTGATTATCAATTTCCTTAAAAATCAAATATATTTCATAGAACATATACCTCAAATATTACTTCTTTTAATCATACACAGTAAATTACGTCTTCTTCAAATTTTATACTTGAAGGTGGTGTATAATTGATCTTTTAAAATTTTTCCAATTCCTGAATAATTCTGAACCCGACCTACCGTTATACTTGCATTCATAGTTTTCAAACTACAAGTTGTACGTTTTCCGTACATGGAAAGTCATAGTCTCACTACAGTATTAAAGTGAGACCATAGAGGTTCATCAAAGTTAGCAGTAGATTTAAGCCATGTTGCAAACTTTAAAAGCAATATTAATAAATTCAGGGGCACGACGTTTTTACGAACAGGCCCCTTGCAGTCTTAAGAAATCCCATAATTGGAAACTATTTTAAAACCTACATTTACCTTCCCTTCAAGTATAGGTAAAAGAAGTAATATTTTAAGCATATTTTATATGAAACATATTTGATTTTTAAGGACATTGAAAATCAGTGAGAAAAATTCATGTCACTTTTTATAGAGTGTTATTTTTTTCAGGCAGCCGAAAAACATTTCATTCAAAAGATGACGTCTTGAAGTAACTGAATTTTTATGGGATTGTGCTGCGCGATTATGAATACTACCACCCTACTTAGGCTAAATAGCAATGTGTTCATTTATGTTGTAAAGGATGTTCTCGGTCAGAATATCACCCAGCGACGCCAATGGACACCGTAATGTCGCTCTTCTTCATCGCAGGAGGGACCACTGGTTCGGATGTAGCTTACGACTATAATTTAATTTTTTAAATCCCAAACAGCCCCTCTGTCTACGGTCTATGAAATCTTTTTATTCCTGCCAGAAGCCCAGACCTCAGTCACATCGGACAATACTAGGACAAGGCAATAAAACAATTTTCAACGCAACAAAAACTGGTTTCGATCGGGAATATACAGTGGCAGGGGGCGCTCACCGATCGTTCTTACCGACAGGGCAACGGGCTCGTGGCCCGGTGGGTAGAGGCGTGGACGTCTAAACCAACAGGTCGCGAGTTCGAGGCTTGGGTGTTCCACACTTCGGGCTTGGGTATGGCTGGCTGACAACGGCTACTAAGCCAGAAGTAGCCATTCCAGTCTCCCTTGTCTTTGTCGGTAATACCACTCTGCCTCTTTCATGCACCGCTGTGCGGCTGCTGGTTGGACTCTAGAGAGAGCCCGTAAGGCACAACGAAACGAGGGAGTTCCGTAAGAACGTTCGGTAAGCGTCCCCTACCATTATACGTATATAATGATCTACATATTTATATTTGAAGGCACACACCTTCTCTGAGAAAAGTGCGGAACTTTATTAAGTACATTTTTGGACCGTGATTTCCCAGGTCGTCGTCCGACTTGAGTAAATTTGCAAAAAAATAAACATTTCAAATGTTCTGAAAAGTCAGTGTTCATTTGGTGTTTGCGTCAGTAAGCGGCCGCCGTGTGTGTCATGGGATGTTGATTGGCTCTCGTCTCTTCCACTTTTCCCTGAGCTTTCTGTACATGGCATCTAATTCAATGTGTCGATTGACGAATGATTCATCGGAGTGCATGGCTTCAAGAAAATCTCGGCCTTTTGGAGGGGCAAACTCCGACGATGCGAGCTTTGTCACATGCGAATTTGTGCCCAGTATATAGGGCATTTAAGACATGCGGTCTCGCCTCCTAACGGCCAGTTGATGTTCGTGCTCGTGGACGCGTGTATAGGCAGAGTTTTCCATTTGATTAGGATATACAGCATCACAGGACTTGCATGGGATCTTATGGACAACTCCCTTTTTTATAAAGGTAGCCAATCCTATCCTTAGAGTGTACAAGCTGAGGGCGTAAATGAGTCATCGGCTTTGCGCCACTTTTATTAGATGCTTTCTCAAACTAAAAAAATAAAATGATTACAATTGTATTGATAATCTAAGAAATATTTTGTCGCGAAACAATTTAATTTAGTCAGTCTCATCCCATGCAAGTAAAAGTCGTTTCTACTTACCATTTGTGTTAGGAAATTTGAGCAGTCTATCTGCCTGCGCATAAGCAATAACAGTGGACTAAGAGGATCTGGTATTTAGCAACAACAGCTTATTAATTTGTCAGTTCTTGCTGTCATGCTTGTTGCCTAGAAGACCGTGGCCCTGTCTGGTGTTGAAGTCTCCTAACTTCTCTTATGATTTTGTCCAGCCCTGTTGCGAGTAAAAACTATACGGCAAAACAAATACGAGTGACTGGTTCCAGGGCGTTGCCGATAGGGTTGGTTATTATTCCAGCCTCCAATGGGCGACCCACCTATGTTACACCTAGTCAAAGCCGGTTTCTTTATTGGTGGGCGGTGTCCCGCTCCAATGCCTGCGGCAATATTTCGTCACATTGTCACAGCGCTGTCGGATTAAGCCGCCAAAGACCAAATCCTGACGGCAACTTTGGTCGTCTGAATGAAGGCGAAGACTGTCGCTGATGTAATTGTGTACAGCGCAATTTATTCACTACTTTTGTTGGTATTAGAGCTGCAGCGAAACACTGTCATGTTGTACTTCTGTATCATAAAAAGTAGAGGTAAGATATTTTTAAAGTTTTGGTAAAGGAGCGTTACCAAATCAGGTTACAGGACGTGCTTGTCCCGTCGTGCCAAGGGGCTCAGTTTAGTGTCATTGTGGACAATCTCCTTAAGACTATAAGTATATATAAACAAGGTGGCACCGAAAAAAGACAAGAGAGGCTGGGATTGTTATTCCCGTCCTACTAGTCGTCGTCAGTCAGTCTAACTCAAGTCGGGACAACTTGGGTTCGAACACGGGTCTTTTTGGTTAGTGAGTGTCAGTGAGTTCAGCGCTCTAAACACTGAGCGTCCAAACATCGTGTTCCCCCGAAATATGGGGGCTGGATAAGGCTGACTGGCGTCGGCCAATGGGTCAGAACTGACTATCGCGGTCTCCCTCGCCTTTATCATCACCACTTTGTATACCACCATGTCATGTTCGCCCTGTCATCCCGAAATGGCCAAATAGTCACTCCCAATCGCTCCTGTCAAACTTTTTGCAACTCTTAGCATTGACCCCCGTGATTTCCTCTGAGGGCCGTCTTTACATTTAGCAACGAACTTGTTGATTCAGTGGCATTTGTTTACGCCGGGCTTTTAAAAGTAACTGTGACTTCAAAAGAACAAGATTGTCTCGCAGTGCGCAATGCCTTCCTACTTTTTATTAGGACAGAGAAAGTAGATATTCTGAGTTGCTACTACTGTCTCCTGAGCAACGGTAGGGTGAAGGGTCCCACCTACCTGTCGGTAGACTGTGGAGCGTGTCATACCGGAATGGTGGTAATGGAGGAAGGGTTGCGGGTGGGCAGCATGCCAGACAGTAAGCTGACGAAATGCAAGAAAAACACAGAAGTTGGTTGGATTTCTTACAAAAGCCTTATTGTGCGCTTTCGTGTGGCAACGGAAATGGGCGCGTTAAACAAAAAATAGCCATAAAGCAGAAAAGCAAGAACCAAAAATAACAGACTTTGAGTAATGGTTTAAGGTCATAGGGAGTGATTGTTGTTGGCTGTGTACTGTCTGCAACGGCCAGCAAACCAATGCCAAAGTGAAGCCCGTATGACACGACCCATAGTCTACCTACAGCTATGTGGGGTCATTCATCCTACCTTTGTTGCCTTTTGTTTTCTGGTGGGAAAGTCAATTCGTTGTCCGCATTTCTTGCCTATAGGCACTATTTTGAACATTTATTCCTCGTTATAATTACATAGCTGCCATTTCTATAGAGCGTGCTCTAAAAACTGATGGTCGCCGTAATATACTTATTTGTTTTTTGGATTTCCGAATCATATTTTGTGGTCATTGGTCATCCCAGACTGGCATATCTGACGTCGTAGTCGGTCCTATCCAACGTACTACTGCGTATTCCGATGTGCTACTGTGCCCGTTCGGTTTGGTGCTTCTGCTAGGCGGTGTGCTCCGTGGGAGTTACTCACACTGGTCGCGGGGGCTCACTCTGGCAGCCCTTGGCCTTTCATGAGACTGCATGATGAAGCGGTTCATGGGAGACCCCGCAGGCGACCCACCACCGTGTACTTTATTTTCTTTCCCGTCTCTACGGATGGAGATGACGATTTGACACGGGTATAAGGTCCCCACGTAAGGCCAGAGGCTTTGCGCTAAATTTAAAAGGGTGGCTATTCCCCTGACCTACCTCTGACCCTAGCATTAACCCTAAATCTAGCCCTCATAACCCCAAACCTAGCCCCACTCGTAACCCTTGACCCCTGGAATTTATCGCAAAATCACCTGCAATATGCGGTCTTCATTACGGTGCTCTACATATACGACCTCACTAGGAATACTGAGTCGATTGCCTAAGTTATTTGTCCCCTTTTTATAATGACGGTCCTTATTTTACTGGCACTACAAATTTGCATATACATCTGACTGAGAAAGCAATCAGCATGTTTCGCAGATGTTCCTTCGTGAATCGATTCCTCCCCTTAACATAGACAGACTGCCTTATCTACTAATTCTTCCAAACAGAAATCATGATCCACTCCGCCTCTGCAGATTTGACTACTGGTCTGTCTGAATCACTGGTGGCAGTATTTTATTTTACTCCGAGAGTTCATTAAATTGGGCTTATCTTGTCAGGTTAGAGGATTGTGTTTCATTGTCTTCTGACTTAGTAACTGGGTTCACGTCCCCGCCCTCTCTGATCCCGCGGCGTAAATCCGGCTCCCATTTATAAACTAACTAGAGAGGACTTCACATCCTAATTGCCGTTATCAATATCCCTTCCCTGCTTGGTGTATTTTGACATTTTTCGTGTTCTCGTCTGTCTCTTCGGTTTACTCGGTGAAAACAAGTGAGAACTGGATTGATACTGGTCGACAGTGGCTCTCTAGCCATGCAATAGTGTTGCATTGTGGCACTCTGTCCTACTCCTTTAAAGGTTTCCAGGGAGAAGCGGCACAGTCATTCGTGTCTGATCAAAGTACGGTACTTTAAAGGCTAGAAGACGAATGGAACTTATTATCTATTTCTTCTGATGGAGAGACTGACTGCTACCGTCAGACATGGCCTACACCGATTATGCTCCCGTTTCTCAAAGTGGCCAAATGTGCAAATTTTCCCTGTCTCCTTCTATAGCGCAATTGAAGAAATCCACTATGCAAGAGCGGTACAAATAGGGTAAAACGGCCGGTCATTTGGGCATAAAAATAGTTTCTATTATTCGTGAGCCGGAATAGTTTCACCTGTTTAAGACTCCTCAAAGCGTACCCTTTCAGAATTTTCGGCTTTGGATTCTAAATTCATTCTTATGTCAGCATGCTTTGCATTCGGTCATATTTCAATAATGCATTTCATGACTGGCATAAATATCCTGTCAATCCTATGACTACTGAGCGTATTTCTGTTTATGCATGAAGCCTGAATGTCCAAAAATGCAACCTGTTAGATCGACTATTTTTTCTATTATTGCGATAAAATACTGCCGAAGCAGAAATGTATTGTCTCTTCCATTAGTAAAAGACGTAAGTCTGGAGAGAGAGAAAGCTGTTGCCAAAAAGACCGATAAAATATAACTCAAAACACTTTTTGACTTCTGGCTTGAAATGAAGGCAAATAAGCATTTGAGGTCATTTTCAGTATGCTTGGTTTGCAGGACTTGATGCCTATGTGAGATAAAAGTTTAAATTTTTTAACAACCAACAATGACCCGCTCTCGCTTCCCAATGCTCTTCTCAAAATATAGCTTATATATTTAAATTCCATCCTTAAAGGACGGGTGAGTCAAGGGCTTCGAATATTTTACCTAGTGTTTTTCTGCTCTGACACCCATCAGCATGGTCCCCCAAAATGTGTTTATGCTGGAAAGCAGTACTGATTTCCGTCACAGCAGCAACGTACTACAAAATCCTTTCTTTCGAAGACTTTGCCTATCCATTCAATATTGCCTATTAATGATGTAGATGGGATTGTGAATAACCGGTCAAAATAGTTACATATCAGGAAAGTCGGTGCGCAAAACGTGGGAATTACACTTATTTCGTTTTCCGTGGAACTAACGAAACAATCGTCGCATTGGCCAAAGACACGCAAACAGCATGGCTCTTACTAGACCTGTCCTGCATGCCGCATTTCCCTTAGTTTTAACGCTCCATGCCTCACCTGATGGGAATTAAATGACGAAAATCCCTAAGCCCTCGACTTCATTACTGATGAAAATTTATTTTCTGCGTGGTTGACCTGGTCGATGATGAAAATATAAAACCGCCTACGTCAGTGTAGGTGGACTCGAGCTAATTTCCACGGGGTTCATATTCTCTCACATAAGGCCCAACACTAACTCTGGCCTCCTGGAAGCTAGGTCAAGGTCACCTGTACTACGAGGGATCCCCATTCAGATGTCCGATTGTTCGTTCCTACTAGAGGCAGAAAAAATGCCCTTGGAGAGGAAAGGAAAGCTTTCTGGAATAAATTTATCAAGAGACTGGCGTTCCCAAGTGTCTTCGCAGCTGTCTGTCAACAGATCGCGAACTTTAGGAAAGACTGAAGGCATTTCGTCCCTTTATAGTCACGGTTTGTTGCTCGTCATGGTAGTTTCATGCGCGTCAAACTGTTTATAGTGAGGAATGTGCGTTGACACCAAACCACCGTTAGAGCGGGTTGGTCAGTTGATGCGGAATTGAACGCAGTGGCTGACAGAGTTAAACAACTTGTTCGAAAAACACACCTAGAGTTCATAGAAGGGTTTTTTCTAGTGTTCCACAGCAAATTGTTTCCAGTAACAAGCAGCGAGAGAAATCTTCATATTACGGGATTTACTTTGCTAGACTGCTTTGGTCTTGGATCCTTGAACTGTCTAAACATTTAACCTCTCTATTCGAATGCAAAATGCCCGGGGAGGGATGCTAAATTTTCTTTTTCAGAAAATAACTGAAGAAGGTGAACCAGAAAACTGACTTTCATTCTGTCATGTTTGGTATGTCTGACATTTAACCTGCAACACCGAAATCTACTGGCCGAAGTGCTGTGGAACCTTCTTGCGTTCGACCTTGTCGGCAAGCACATCGTTATCGACGTAAGACATTTAGCGAAGTATCCTGAGAGGTCTGTGATAAAACTTCGTATGGCGCCTCAGCCGGCCGACTTTTATGGCTGTCACTGAAAAATCTACGTCCACCTATTCATTTAACGTAAAACTACCATTTTATATGCGCCTCATATGGTGGGCATTTGCAAAATATGGGCATTTTTGTTGGATCATTTACATACCCCTTAAATAAAATAATGGTTCGCAGTCTTTCCCATGGCTTGCATATGGGAATTCCTAGCGAAGTTGCTTCCACTGTTTTGCTGGTGTGCCCATTTATGAGGTATCTCAAATTCCGTAGCTATTCGGATGATAACTGGGTCATACGCCTAATAACAGTTTTCGAAACTGCAGTTTATGGTTAATTGTGTATAAGACCGATTGATCAGTACTTTTGGAACAAAAGTATTTGCGCTGCAGGCATTGTTTTCATTCCTTACCACCCAAATGGGTCATTTTCCAAAATTAAATAAGAACGAAATCCCTTATTAAATTATGTAAAGCGTGCTGAATGTTGCTGAGTTAGCCAAAATACGCATAGTTTGACTTAATGTGTTTCAACCGAATTTAATTTATTCATGCACAGTTTGAAACATTTCCCAGAGTTACTTTGCAGATTTATGAGATTTATAGGAAGGAATGTATTTAAGACAGAAAAGAAAGGGACAGTGGGGTGGCCCATTCTGCTTGTAATCTATCATCCACCGAGTTTATCCCAGTCTCAAGCAGCTAGTATATGAGATATGAATCGAAGTCACTCGGTCGTCAAACATATTTCCAGTCAATCCCATAAAATGCTAACCGAAATCGTGATGTGTTTTCGGTCGGGAATGATTGCTCAGATGGAGTTCTAATAGTGATTATCGTGCAAAATGATCACAAGATAATTCAGACACGTCAAAAGATTGACTTTTCAACTCACTTCTTTTCTGTCGCCCGCGAAAACACCAAATGGTAAAAAATGACTACTATATTAATATGATTTTTTGTTGATTTTTCATGTCTTTATCAGTTCGAATTCGTTTTATGGAAAACGTAATCAGGAATATGCTTCCTAGTACTCATTTGGTAGCAAGGCATATCTTCTGCAAATGGCATGTTCGAAGAATAAGTACCTTTCGGTTTTGAAATGTTTATTATTATGAAGCTTTTAAGACCGCAAAATATCCCCTAAAATAGCATCGTATTTGTTCGTTTATCGAGACTGTTTATGAAATATGCAATATAGTCCACAATCGCTACAATTTTTTTGAATCTTGTTTGATATCTTCTAAATGCTTTATAGGCATTTATGACCTTTTCTTACGTGGAAAGTGTACGGCTTCTTGACTGTAAATCCTTGAAGCCAATGCGGCGGCAGATCTGGACCCAGATTATACGAGAATGAAAAAAACTTAGTAAAAGCCTCAGAATACCTGTTTCTCAAGTATAATATTTGAAAAAGACGTGATTTGTTACCAGATGCGTATAAGATAGCATATTTTTGCGTGTGTAGTCTGTGGAATATATTTGGATATACACAGGTATCTAAAATCAATGGAAAAATCCACACTACTTAAGTCGTCATTTTTTGAGCGCAACTTTTGCAGGCGGCCGGAAGTAAGTGTATTATAAAGCCGGTATACTGGCATGACTGATTTATTTTTTGATTGTGTTACTTGGTAATTACTTTTAGAACCTTGCCCAGGTAGGCCTTTCTAATCGAGAAGGCATTCCAGAATTTCGGGTAACCTTTCATGAGGTTGGCCACTGACTGTAAGTCAGTCCATATAATGTCTAAGCTACTGGCTACTATCAGTATGGCGCGCGACCAATGTTCACATATTTGGGCTGATTTGAAGACATAATACAGGCGATTTCGTCATGACTTCTCTGGCAGCCGCATAACGAATGAATCAATGAGCAAAGTGCTAACTTCCATGACAGGGGGGACTGAAGCAACCGGCATCACTCACCGTCTGTCCCGCAAGCAGAATAAGTCGTTGAATGTCCCATCCCCCTCTCCTTCTGGTAGAAATCGGAATACTCGCAATCACAACGGACAGGGGATGGGTCATTGTCTCGATCGGTATGGCGTTCGATTCGAATGTTCAATGACCAACTGATCCGGGTTTGAATTACAATTGGTTCGGAGCCGAGCTTCGGTCTTGACTGGCTTAGCATGGCTTTTAATCCAAAAAATAGTCATTCCAGTTCCTCCGTCCGAAAGAGCTCTCTAGTACTGACTGCTTGTCGTTGTGTGATGGCTTGAGGGGGCTCCAGGTCTGGTGCCCCAAGGCAAACATAAATTGCCTGCTACAATCCTCCAGTGTGGTTCGGCCAAAACCCAGTCCAATTGAGTAGCATGGATGTTTGCTAGGTACTGTCAGCCCTTCGAAAATCAACGGAAAGTTAAGATTGGTTGACAGTTGTTGTTGAGTGTCGTAATGGCTCTAAAACCTCGACTTTCCGCCATCGTTTCAAATACTCTTTGAAGGTTGGATGATAATTTGTTCAGCCTAATTTCGTGTTTATTGTGTATTAAATGAGTATTTATTACGGAGAAGAGCAACATAACCCAAGTGCAGATGGAGTCCTAGCGAGCTATTCAAAATAATTCAGATTAAAGCCTCGATCTCATCCCTCATCCTAGTACAAGCTGTAACTTCACTTCCAAAAACGTGGAAGGTCAGCTAAAGAAAACCGTTTTCATTTATACCAATTTGAAATTTTAATAATAAGGGTTACGAGCGCTTTCTAGCTGCGCGTATCCTTCCCTTTCCCTTAGTCTGTTCAGTAAATAAAGGCTCTGATTTTTAAATAATTGCAGACCATATCGGGTGTCTGACACACCCTCAAAAATAGCCTTTTAGCTTGTGTTCTACATCTGCTGGCGTCATTTCAGAAAAATAAACTTTAACATGTGATTAACTCAGTAAAGACTTGCAGAAAGTCTGAAAAATGAAGTCGACGTTATTACTCGTCCAGACTGCGCAATCTGAGGTCGGGTCATATAGCCTAAAGTGCGTCTTAATTGGAAATCGAGACCACAACGATGCACTCTTCTCAAGGTAATGACAGAACTTCGTATCTTCCACTGAAGCTGCTAGACGACACGTGGTCCCATAGACTCACTCAGGAGTTGCTTGTCTCGTCCTGCGGCGCGGTTGATAACCACGCATTACTATGCATTCATTTCTGAAACCCTGGTTTGACGGAGGACCCTATGCTCCGACATTTGCACGTGCATGTAAGGCCTGGGTCAAGTTACCGGCAGTCTCACCCTTCGCATGATCGAAGCTGGCGTCGTGAACTCTGCCTAGACTAAGCCCACCTCTTCGTCTAACTGTAATTCCATAAAGCTCTGTACTTTTTGCGAAAGGGAGCTAGCTAAACGCGGCCCCTCAATTTCTATTTACAGGGCAGCGCCAGGCAGGCCGGCAGGTAGGTGGTGGTGGTGGTGGTGGTGGTGGTGGTGGTGGTGGT
>CACRXP010000232.1:597983-652297 GCA_902702965.1 Spirometra erinaceieuropaei
GGTGGTGGTGGTGGTGATTTGGTAGGAATGCGTCTTTCTGGGAGCGGTATTCCCCCTGTTTGGATTGAAATGTAAACTAAATCCCTGGCTGCATGGGGTAGACGTATACCACCCAGACTTCACCTGCCGCCGCGTTCTCACCTGTGACCCTACGACTGCGTTGAGAACGACTGAAAATCTTGGCCAACCATTTTATTTGGCGTGCAAAACCAGCCGCGGGGTGACAAACGTGTCACCCCTGACGCTGGTGAGTTTGTATATAAGGCCAGGCGGGGTTATCCGAAGGGAGCCAGGGCGTGCGTTATGTTCCTTGATTAGGCATTGGAAAGTTATGCGAGGTCAGCCACTGCATTCAAGTCCACCTCCGGTTATCTTGGCCAAATCTTGCCTTCAAATCATGATGATTTTCGACATTTAAGGCGGGATCGTCGATGAATTCTTCCATATTGTGATTTAACCAACTTTCAAACCCCTACTATCCCTCTATAAAGGTCTTGATAACCATCATGTTCGTCGAGAAAACTGCCAGCTCTGTGTTGTATGCCTTAGCCACCTATCTGAAGGGAATGCATGAGCTGCTATGACAGAACTTGTTTTCCATTTTTACGTAGACGAACATGTTTTCGCCGGCGCGTGTAGCTCCGAAGAACTGGGTTTTAAGTTGTAGAAAAGTGTAGATGAGATCAGATTTGGACACAGTAAAATCAGGTCAAAACACTGTCTTGTCCAAAGTCACCGTTTAAGTAGCCCTCATTAGCATTTGTTCTTGTGTCAATCATTTGCTCCTTAAGAGTGCGCGTTTTACAAAAGCTCTGGTATCTGTCACGTTTTCCTTGGGCGAATTTGGAAGATATATTTAACAACGACGACTGCTTGCTCGATTATTGGTAGAAAATCCTTGAGTATTCCATCAAGACTTAATGAATGTTTTCGTAGTTTCTTGATATCTGGTTTTGATAGAAAAAGATTTTTCCTGAGCGGAATTTGTTGGAAGTGCTTAATGTACTTCTGTCCACCAGGCTCTGGTATACCTGTCAGTGATTGACAGTCAGGTTCGAATGCTGCATTTTCAGCTTCTTTAACTGGATGTGGAAGGACTCGATTTTCGGTTTTTTTATATTTTATTTCAGTATGGGTATCCTGCTACGTGTCACAGCCTTGCTTAGATATCTGATTCTGACGACAGACCGGGTGACCATAAAACTGCTATCTGGTCAAACATTAAACGATGCGTTCTCAACCAGAGCGGAAACTTGATACCATATATGCGCACGCCACTGTTAACAGAAGGAAAATATGTTAGCCGCCTCTTGGCAAGCTCTCCCGTACGTCAAGAACGTCCTGGAGCCGTCGGTCGTCTTCTGACAGCACTTTGAGCTGGGGTTGCACACAAGCCGTAGGCAACCATCAGAGACCAAGTAACGATGTCAACAGATCCCCTGCCACAATGGGAAGCCAGTGATTAAAGTGTGACAGTTGACGACTCCAATGCGGGCGAGAAAGTCATCATTGTGTCCTATGCGGTCGTCGGGTATAAATGCGGAAGATGTTAATTATGGCAGGCAGGTAGTTGCATGGCAGATGCGTCTAACAGATAGTGCGCTCCTCTGCACATCATTTACTCTTGTCTGATGCAAGAGTCCGAATAAGAATCCAAAGTAACAGTCAAATAATGTTCTTGTTCCAGCGATTGCTCCTCCTTTTCTGGTAACAAGAGTCGGCTTCGACCCCCTTCAACCTGAGATAATGAGACCCTGTGGGAAAAAGCGTTTTTGTTAGGAAACCCCACCCTTCCAGGGTTCGTGCTTTCACCTCTAACAGTGGCAGAGACCATTAATTCAAGTCGCATACAGATGTCCTATTCTCAGAGCTCGTATGTTGGCGCTAGCTAATTGAGTTATCTGGTCAGTTTCTTGCCATTTTCTTGGGAACTAAATTCTGGTAAAACTGACAGATAGTACCGTAAATTTATCCAGATAGTGCCCACATAGGTCAATTCAAAATGGTGTGTTAGTAACACTAACCGAACTTGCCCATTCCCAGGACGGAATAGGGGCGTGCCGTTCTGCCGTAGAGCTCAGAACCAGAGACCACGTAGGCAGTTGCATTGCAATAAGCAATTACTCAGTTTTCACTAATCCGGTGTGACTTCAAATAATACCAACCGCTGGAGCACGACCCCGTGACATAACTCGTAGAACGTTAAGCTCACTGAACAAGTTAAGCAGGCTCTAATGTCGACTCTTGCTCAAACTGGAGTTGGTGATATGACAAGTTCAGTCTCCTTTATAGGTAATATTTCTCAGTGAAGTAACGTTTATTTGCGGAATACGAAATACTCTGATTCCTCTCACTAATCCGTCACTGATAGTGCCGTGTTTATGAATTTGAACTCAACATTTTCAACAACGTTTACTTATAGTAGTTGAAATTTTCGTGCGTCTTTTGTTTAACCTTCGTGTTATGCAATAAAGAGGAGCAGCTGAGGAGGCGCTAAACAAAAAGTTAATAATTTCCCTGTTTTCAAAATGCCCGCCACCCCCAATTCGCACCGAGATTGAAATGCTTAAAAGTCCATGCCAGGCACCAGAGTTCCCTGGAGAGCCTTTTCCCATTATGATACAGAGCAGCAAGGAAAAGTGGGCGGATGAACCCTCTCTAGATCCGCAGGGACAGTGAATAGTATTGCGTCATATCAAAGTCTTTTCAAGCTTACGAAATTGGGGATTTTTTCTCCCCAGGAGATTTCTGAACGTGCCTCCAAATCAAGTTTGAACAATGTAACACTCATTTTAAATTTTATGAGGCATGCTTTTCACAAACAACCTGTTATTCGCCTTTGACGCAATTGCTACGAGTACACATGCGGGTCGTCGGAGCTGATCATTGGGGGAGGGAAGTTGTAGACACTGACGGCGGAAAGGAATTTGTTCCAGCGGTGTGGCCGCCTCTCGGTCTTCTGGTGGTTGCTGGTCTCCTCCTGGCAGGCAGAAAACTGTTTCACGACATCATTCTTTGTGGCTAAAGCGACTCCGCTGTTTTGCGCCCTGAACTTTGACGTCGCATCTAGAAGAAAGCTGACCCGACATCAACTTCGTTCAATTGTGCCCTTTAGGATAGGAAATGGTCACTGCGAGCGGCGATTTCCAGTTTGTATCGAGCAGACTCGAGAGCGGCCAGAGCTCTGTGTTTTTCTGATCGGCTTTAATTTGAATTTTCCAGAAGGAACCTATCATTCCAGGCTGTCAGAGTAAGGGGTATGGTGTGACGTTGGGGAAGTACTGAGATGAAAACAGGGATTTTGCGCTCTGCATCCTATTTCAACCTGACTCTCGTATCGATGTGAGATTCAAATTGCCTGATACATGCTGTGTAAACCGAATTGTTCGTGATACGCGCAGATGGTCTGCTTATTATCCTCGTCATTCACTGCATTCTAGCCTACTGCATTCTAGCCACCGTTCTTTTATCACTAATGAACGAGGATGATCAGTAAATGCGGTGCAAGTCTATCTCACCATGAACTCATTCACGCACAAGCCACCGGTATTGTGCCCATTCCACGGTGCACACGATAAATATCCTCGTTTGCAAAGATCGATCTGTCATTTCCATCGTGTATTTGTCATTCACAAGCTTGATCTGGCAGAATTCGTTTGAGACACTTTTTTTAGAATAGCTTGTGAATCAGCGTGAAACAATTCCTGTTACTTTGCGACTTACCGAAAGGTGCATCTCAATACGCGGCCTCCTTAAATGCTGAGTCGTCTCCGTATATATAGAAAGACAGATGCTCCCAGTCTGAAGGTTTTGTGACAGCCAAACGCAAAGGAAACATGGTCCGCGCTGATGGCGAAAAAACCGAGAAATTTCACTAGTCAAATACTAGACAGAGAACTTTTCTTTCTCAAGCCAGCTCTCATAAACAGGAATTATTCGAATCGTTTTATTCGAACGCATGACAATCCTCTGCAAAAAGTGTTAACTGGACAGTCGATTCCGAACTAGCCGTCTGAAATATCATCACTCTTCAAAGGGGACCGTTTCAAATATGGCCAAGAGGAAATGACACTACATGACCGAAAGAACCAGAAATACCCCTCGAAAGTCATACCGATCAAAGCGACACAGGATACGTTGTCTTTGAACGCCACCTCAGACTATGCCTAGGATTAGCAGGTAGGCTTGTTAAACGTGTGTCTAAATGACCTCTGTTGTCGGAAAAACAAAGCCCTCTTTTTCTCCACTACCAAGTGCTTGCTAGGGAGCGGCCATCCCGTCGAAATCGCGTTAACCTTTCGGGCACACGTTCGTACATGAGGATGTCAGGCAGGGCACTGCGTGGAAACACACAGTAGGATTGGCTGGGGTTCACACGATGTCCGGAATCGACAACACATGCGAGAATGGCGCTGATTGTGCTCCTAATTTCACCCTTTCCCATCGAGTAAACTTGGTCAAGCTGTCTAACAAATCTTCACAGCAGCAAGGGTTTGATATTTCTCTATTAATCCGGTTTTACGTGGTGAAGGTAAGAATAGGTTGCCATTTCAGACCACATCATTGTGCATCCACTCCTTCACTTGCTCCTGTGGGCAGTTTATATTAGCCGCACAAGTTGGCGCCTACTCGAAAGAATACGAAAACGCTTCTCGGGATGGCTGGGAAAAAACGAAACTAGGGGTATCAACAGCATCATTCTCGCATACATTGTTGGTTGCAGGCATCTTGTGGACTTCGGTGAAGCTTTTCGTATGATTCATAAAATCGCCTCGAGCTACCCCAGGCTACTGGGATAGCGTCTGTTAGCAACAATAGAAGCGGTCGCCATCGGGTTGCGAAAACTGATCTTGTGCGCGCGGAGGAACCACGTTCAGGCTTCGCATTTGCCGTGGTGTAAAGCCGACTATTTACGTGCAACTCACCGTGCCTTTCCATTCGCACCCCGTCCCTGGAATTAACTGTTATTACCCCCTTCCCCCCCCCCCCATATTACCACACTCTGCCTGTTTTAAGACGAGCTTTAATCGATTCCCCTAATCACTAATATGTTTTACTTGACCCCGTTCCCATATGCATGTACTGGTCTGAGGGGCATTTGTCGAAAGCAAACGTATGATCGCTAACTGGTCTTCCAAATACTACTTTGGGGATTATCGCAACTCAAACACATTTTATAGAAAACATAGTCAAAGTATGCTCTCTTGTACTCATTTGGCAGCAAATAATTTCTTCTGAAAGTTTGATGTTCCAATAAAGACTACGAAGTGTCCATTAAAATAACACCACATCTGTTTGTTTATCCATGCTTCTGAGGAAGTATACAATAGAGTTCACATAGAGTTATTTCCAATTTTCCGTGTATAAGGAGTGTGCATTTTCTCGACTCCGAATCCCTTACCTTGATGCAGCAGCAGATCTGGGCCCAAACTATTCGAAAATGGAAGAACTTGTGAAAAGCCTAAATATACCCTTTATTCAAGTATGAGATTTGAAGGCGACATAATTTGCTACCAGATGAGTGCAAGAAAGTTAACTTTTGCGCATACTTTTTACAAAATATTTCTGAATTTATAAGAATATGGAAAATCAGTAAGAAAACGCATGCTACTTAAGTCCCCATTTTTTATCGAGTGCGACTTTTTCAGGCGACCGAAAAGAAGTGTATTCAAAAGCCGGCCTCCCAGTGTGGCCGGACTATTTTGCGATTAGTTTGCTTGATAATCATTTTTAGAACCCCGCTCAGGTAATCCCTTCTAATCGAGTAGGTATTCCATGATTTCGGTTATCCCTCCATGAGACTGGCCGTTTACTGTAGTCCTCACTCCAGCCTGTTCCTCGCATGGTCTAAAGTCTATTATAATCTTGTTCTCTTTCCGTCCCACATGCTTCCAGTGATTTGATCGTGTTTTGGACTATAACCTTGACGGTTTTGCATAAATCTATCGAAGTTATTCGTGTTTTCGTGAGGATTTCACTTGTTAATTTCGTTATACGGCAACGGAAGGCAGTTAAAAGGCCGCTTTGAAAGTTGTAGTGCAATAGTTTTTACATTTTAAAAATTCAGGTTATGCACTTGACGCAAGGCTTCATTTACAGTGAAACCAGTCAGTAGACGTATTGTGGATCATTCAGTGATGCGAGTAAGAATGATTAGGTTTTAATCTTTATGCCCGATGGGGTTCTATGATGCTTATTCAAAGTACCTCCAGCCCTTCCAAATCGGTTACTAGAGACGTCTGTGTCGAACTACATTTTTTCTCTATCTGGGATTAAGGGCTCTGCTTCCAAACTCTTTCACCGCACACTGCCCTGGAAACTTTCTTAGCCTTTTGGTCCATCTGGGCAATGACCGTAATACGAAGAGTTACGTCCACAAACGAGAAGTTTGCCACTGCACTGATTACAGCAGCAAAATCCACAGGGACTAACTTGTAGTCAATACCCTTATTTATCCCCATTCGTACGCCACAGACTTCAGTCAGAACTCATAGTTGCATTTTGCCCAGCTCACCAAGAAAAGTAAATTCTTGGCTAATCACGATGCCCCCCTTATGTGGCCGCGACTCTAAACCAAACCGTTGTTAACATAGCTTTGATGGTATTGGGTTTAGCTAAAAACTGCTACTCAGGGGGTTTCTCTCAAAGCCATGAAAGGATGGGAGGCAAAATGACTAAGGTTTCATATTTAAACAACCGCCATTTTATGTATTGAATGCGACTTTTCTTAGACGCCGCTCGAGCTACTTGAGGATGTGTTCTCCCTCTGAATAAAGTTCTGCCTCGAACGCCACTACACGTTTTCAGCTGCCTGTCTCCTAGCAACTCCGGAATTTACTTAGGACTTTTATTGCAAAAGCTGTGCCGGCGGCAGTAAATGCTTGTCTTCCCAATCGACTTCACCGACTAGCCGAGTCCTTACTTGGAGTAATACATTGCGTTACGTCGGTTATTCTTGGCCCTCTATCTGTTTAAGAAGGAAAGTTCTCGGGGAAAATGCATTTGGAATTGTAAGCTTAGTCATGGTGACGTATAAGAATAGTAGCACAAGAGAAGCTATATGGGTTTTCTCGCGAGCACGATGGTAGATGGTAATATAGATGAGAAAACACAGGACGAAATTCGGCTAATTCGCCACACATGCCTCAATCGTCCTTGGTAGAAGGTTTGCATTATTTCGCTCATCGATCTGATAACGGTCGTTTGAATGCTAAGGCCGTAATAGGTCACTTGGTGTTCCCGAATTCATCCAAATTAATTTTGGCGACTGCGTACTACAATGTGAATTAGCCCATCAACTACCCTAACTGTCCTCGCACATCCACCCACCGCATGGGCCTATTAGATCACATGCGCACTCACCAATACCGGCGGTAGATCACTACTAACTGTGCTACACCATCTCCGATCAGCACCTGCACCACACATCAACATCACCCGTGGCCACACAATGCAAGTATTCAACTGCCATCTCCCACACAAGTGCGAAGCCTTCTCGGCTCACTTTCCATTTGGCTTTTCCGCTAGATGTGTGATCCAAACCTGAGACTATCACGGTGCGCCAAGTGCCGTGGCTTGGAAGGTTGACGACTGACGCCTCAACTCGGTCAACGAGGCCTGTCCAGTTGTGTATGTTTGTGTGGAGTAGCGGACTGATGCGCCGGGAGTCAGGCCGTAACGACTTCTTCTTAATGTGACCTCGGGCACTCTTATGCATGTGAGGAGTGCATGTGCATTTTTGGTAGTGTCTCTCAATCGATGACTGCCTGGTTGCCCGGCCTTTGAAGGGTGATGGCCCAGGCTAAATACAGGGCTTCGTCTCACCCTTCTGGGCTTTAAGGATTGTCTGTGTCTGCTATACCACGATTCAGCAAACCATGGCCCTGGTAGCCTGGTGTGCGCTGGCAGTTCTTTGGTATGTGATTCCCTGTCGGTGTATGCGTTTTCGCTCCCGCTGGGTATACAGGTCGCGTGCATGGTTGCCCACTGAGTTCTGTCAGCCTCCTCCTTCTGACCCACTTGTGTTGCTTGTCAAAATCCTGATCAAGTGTTTATTGTGTACCGGAGGGTGTGTTGGCACGCCTACGTACGGTTCAAGTCGTACCAGCCCCTGCGCCCTCTCCAGCCTCCGATCTTCTTGACTCTCTCTTAACACCAGGCCTAGGCGGGGGAGGAGAGGCGAGTGAGGTAAATGCTGTGATAGCATGATATACCATAATTGACATTACAGATACTAGCTGAAGTCTCAGACACGTGCTTCGTCGATACTCTGCTGCTGCATGACACAACTGCGAGGGGTTCGGCTCATCAGTGCTGTGCGAGTACACTACCACTTTAAACGAATTCGCGCTCAAGTCATCGTGCCTGCCCATCTTGCTGTGAATTACACGGTGGACATCACCGTCAACGACGGTCGAAATGTCAATTGCTTAAGGTCTGCAATGATATCCCCATGTAGGCATTGAAAAAGTCAATTTCGGCAAACGTGCCTTTTTGATTATTCCCCCTCAGGCCTGTACAATAACATAGGTCAGTTTCAGTAGAGCAGTAAAATTGAGAACAGCCAATGAACAGCAGTCAGAAGCTAAGATAGTTCAAACGTGTCAGAACCGGGTGGTGATTACAGTTTAATTCTGCTAGGGGCATGGGTAGAGGTAAGGCAGTTTATCCTCACCCTCAAGACAAAGATGATCAGTGCTTGGGAAAACGAGTCTTACCTTTGCGGCTGAGGACATGCGCACAATAGCGGAATCGATTTAAAGTTATATAAATTCCGCTGGTCAAATCCCATCGAGACGGCAATGTGAGGAATGCCTCCTTCTTTTAACTGTCGATATGTCCGTTTTCGTGGCGATTTTTTCCACATATCTCATAATGAACTTAGCGGGACCATTTTTTCGCAGGGTTTCGTATAAGGGCGAGTTTGGTCACCAGCGTGTCCGAATGACGTATTCTTCTAGTCCGGTTGGTTAGGCACCAGATTCAGCTTCCCTCCTGGCTAGAGGAGCAAAACTGTAGAAATCTGTATATTGTTCCGTCCACTTTGCCTTGAGAAATACACTTCTACTGATTGCCTACCAGACGTTCTAATAAATATAACTGCCCATAAGTGAGAGGTCCTCTTCCTTCTTTCTTTCAGAAGTGAAGGTTAACTCCGGGTGGGCTTGATTCACTTTGTCCGGGAGAGTGTCCAAATCAAGGTTTGCAACTTATCGAGCTTGGGAATCAAGAGCTGATCTTTCTCTAACATCCCCATGCAGACATCCACTAGTAGGAGTCAATGGACAGCGGAAGAGCAACTTCTTTAGGGCTACGACCAGTATGCCAACTGGGAATTCCCGTTTAACGATCTGGTCACATAAATATTTTATTGCATCCGTGGGGGGGAATATTGGCTAACAAATGCCAGATATCTAGGGTTGGTGTCGTCTTGTAATTGAGCTTTGTATTTCCTATGTAATCTATGAATTCAAAAGTGTCCTGTAGATTACGTGGCGCTATTTTGCATCGGAACGGCCTAAGTCGTTCGGCCAGCCACTGTGTGGTTTAAACTACTGAATGGAAGAACTTCATGTTGGTCATGCTCTTTGTTTGATCCCACACCAGATTATTGCCGGAGAAACTGGAAAACTCATCCGGACTCGAATGGCCGAACACGTGGTTGTAGTGAGGAGAAATGTCGCCGGTCTTCAAGTCTTGACTCTTTCATATATTCAAGCTCGACAAGACTGAAATTTTCGAGAGGGGTGACAGTCGCGTGACCCACGGGTTGCCTGACTCATGTTCCACTTACCTCCGGTCTATTAACAAGTGCAATGGCCTTCTCACTCCATATTCGGATTTAGTTTGAGAAAAGTAATCAGCCGCTCGGAGAGAGCAGTCAGGCACCACTGCCAACGGCAGTGTCGGTGAGCCAGATCAGCGAACCAACATTCAACACCGGTGATGAAATCTTAGCAATTAACGACTCGAATGCCGGTCATCAAATAGTTATCCCACCACCCTCGACGAAGCAGGGTCGTTAATTGCCATTGGCAAGTGGTGGCATAGTGATTGCATCCTATAAATCCGGCCACTTCCTGTGCATGAATTACCCGCATTTGCTGCCGCCTCTGATGATAGGTTCGAAAATGGATCCAAAATGTCAGCGGAATAAAGCTCTAGTTCTAGCGATCGCGTTTACTTCTTCTCAGCTGCCTCCCGAAACTCGCAATTACGCATTTATCGGCAGGCAATGTCCTTTTCTTGATATGACTTCTTTTTCTAGTCCGCGGGGCGCGCAGACCACAACGTCTAGTCCAGTTTGTCTCAAAATAAGTGCCAACTTCCTTAGTAAAGTAAAGGTTGTTTTAAGCCCTGTTTCTGTCCTTTTCACGAGACAAGTCCAAAACTTTATAGGCACACTGTAAGCGTGCAAAGAATACGCTGGCGATTACCGCCCTGTCCTAAATTCAAAAACGCATTACAGTCGTATCTGCAACAGATGAGTTCGGAGGCTTCGTCTTGCCAAGAAGATCTTCCAAATTCGAAGAAATTTTTCCACTTTTTCATTTTCATACAGCGGCGGCTAAACCGACTAACTATTCATATTAGCCCTACACTAGGGTGTTTGTTTTCTGACGTCTAGTTGGTTTAGCCTAGGAACAGCTCTGCACACGGACTTGGCAGAAACGTGTGCCTGTACCGCGTCGGCACTCCTTCCACATCGCACTGTCCCTTATTCACACTGGTCGCCAATCAATTTTTACATTAGTAAGATGCAAAAAATTATTCAGGTTGAAACATACGCTTGGCCCGACTTATTGTCATACAGAGGTAGCCAGCACTCTGAAAGGTTCAAGGTCGACGTTACGTGGTAATTCCCTCAAGATTAGAAAGCCGACTTACTTAAATAGAAAAAGCTAGGTGCTGGTTCCTGTATACTTTCAGCCTGGCAACTAGTTAGGTATGACTTCCAAGATACTCTGAAAAGCCTATTTGGCATAAATATTTATTTTTGTTGTAATTCACCTCCTTCTAAATATGTAAAATTCGATGAAATTGACCTCCATATTCGCTAATAGGATCAAAAACACTGTTTTTACTTTGACGCAGGGGTTCTTCGACAAACCAGGTCCATTCTATGTAAGCTCTAGTAGACAGCTGGTTTTAAAAGACGCCTAGAATCCCTTTCAAGTATGCGCTTGAGTTTTAATATACAGGAATTTACGTTTTAATTGCTGTTATGTTAGTGTAATAATAGTCTTGTACTACATATACGTCGGTTGACAGAGCAGGTTTGATTACTCCACGCCTCTGGCACTACGACCGTTTTAAAGGTGGCCACTGAAGCGACACTTTTAGCAGGCTGGGTTTTTGTGCTTCAGAAAGAATGCATGTTTATCTAAGTAGCAAACCATTTTAACTTTACCGTTTTTGTGCTGGTGACAGTTTCGTGAGTACGTTCGATATATTGTCACTCCCTAATCTTCCTTCTGTTCCTCAGCAATGCAGCATGTGCCGAGACTCATGACACATTGGTCAACTTCTTTGGATATTTTTTCAAGTGGAAAAAATCCTTAAGTCAGATTCGCCCTAAGACAAGCATGGGATATAATCCCACGTTAGCTCATACAACGTACGTTATAGCACGGGGTTTGGTTAAAAGATGTCCTGGGTACCTCTTTTAGACAAAATGAGTAAAAACGCATTCCTTGAGTATTCAATAACTGTTCCGCTAACAGTCGATTTTCGTTCGATTTCAATCAGCGGACAAAAGGTCCTTTCTCTTGAAGCTCACTTGGAAACTCATTTCCTTGTAAGATTTTATGTTAGGCAGTGCAGATATTTGAAATTTTTACGCCTCCAACACCTCCAGTATATTTTAGACCAAAAACTGCAGTTTCTCTAATTCCTTTAATTTCCATATTGCATTTAATGCAACGGAGTTTGACGTCTGGTTGCAGAATAGAATACGAACGTTCCGCGAACGGCGAACATCACTACCATATGGCACTGAATATCACATTATAGCTATTTTTTCCAACAGCGCTTTTATTCTTCTATTTATACCACTGGATCATGCGCCATACTTGGTAAGCAACACAAATTAACTTGCGTGTTGACAAGCGCTATGATCAGTCATGCACGTGTCTAAAAAGTCTCACCACTACGATTTCCTAGAGCCAAAAATATTTGAATTAAATTTGAAAGATCTGATTTCCCAGAAAACAGACATAAGAAATGGATTTATATAAGAGTCGAAACTCTACTTAAATTAACACTTTTTCCGAAGTTTTATCATCAATGGGTGACTGGGAAGTTGACGGTTCGACCGTCGCAAACGACGATGCCCACCGCTGTCCCGCGGTCTGGGCGCAGGGGCGACTTGCGTCCACATTTTTTTAAAAAATAGGTTAATACAGCACCTACCGCAGCCTCCCCTTCTTCATCCACCTTACTCCGACGTTAAGACGTCCGGGGGTGAGTTTGCGCTCGATGACCGCCAAAGCTAAGCATAACGTATGCGTGTGTCACACGCGAACTGGTCTTCAGCTCATGTGCCAGGCCAGTGTGCTGGACACAGACGGCAGTGTCATGGAGACCGCATTAAGAAGGAAAGACTGCAGCCTGATTCTCAGTCCTGAGACAACCATCTTATCCTGGTAGTTGGCAACCTTTCAGGTCACAAGTATTGGCGCGTCGTGATATGTTCATAGAAAGCAGGTTTATTGTGGTGAAGGAATCGCTTATGTGCCGTGAAGATGGGCCTCTCCTCAGTGTCGGCCTCACTGTCGAATTTCCGAGCCCGTTAGTCAACTGATGGGGGATATTAGGTGGAGTGGCTGGCGTAGTGTCACGACCTATACCTAGGGCGTGTCAAACGCGGGTACGACCGTCATCAAGGCTTCTCGCGGACACCGCGTAGGCCTAGAAACGCGTTCCGAGAGCCAGTCTGGCTCCCGTTGTGTCTAATGCACCACTGTGCAGTCCACTGTGGGAAACTTAGTCAAAAATCTGCGTGTCATTGTCGACGAATTAATTTGGCATTCATTCCACGCTAAACAGAGGTGCAATCTCTAGGTCAGTATATTTTAAGGGTAATAGGCAATGCCTTTGAAAACCCTATGTGATATCTTTTCTACTTGCAGAAATATTACAAGTTATAAGTCAATGTTTTTGCTTCTTGACGCACACTATAGCCGTGTTTGCAATCATCACATGCCTCTTCTCCTTATCCATGTGCTGCAATGTTTACAGAGTAAAGAACCTGAAGAAAATCGCAGAACCCTAGATGCCAGATACGTTATTTCGGCGGTTCGACGGAGTCAAAGCCCATTATGCCGAAAAAAATGAATCAGGAATTTTAGTAGGTTCAAAGTCCCCAGGTCTCGGTAAATTCGGATGCTTGTTTTGTACCCGCTGCTCTATCCACTTGACCTACTTCAGACAACTTCGAAAATGTCTGAAATGCTCTCAAGCGGAATCAGCACACTTTTATTCATGGAGTCAATTTGTTCTATTTACTAATTGCATCGACCAGGCCCCAACATTGGAGTCGTTGTGCATGGATTACGCAAGACATTTCGGCCAAGCTTATTATTAGAATGACGGCCAGTTTATAAGAACCACACCAACAGATTAAGGTGCCAAATTCTCTCAGGATATTTATCAGAGTTAAACATTTTCGTTTTTTAAAGTCAGGTTAGTAAACAAAGTACGCAATCACATTAAGATAGGTCCGTCGGTCCGATTGATGTCTTGGATCAAACGAATTCTATCAGCTGGAGGTTGGTATCTTGGAAGACTTTCGGTCTAAGACGCCAGTCAGATCGGTGTGCATTCACTCTGGCAGAGACAAATACTGTACTCCACCCCAACGACGGATATAATCTCGATTTTATGATGTTATTGTCTCATTGCTTTTCTTCTCCTGCTAGCCATATGTTTTGACTGCATATGTGTAACACATACGCCGGTGGTGAATCAGAGTTGTCTTTCGGAAGCATAGCGGGCTGAAGAGAGTATGCGTAGGACCTCTTAGTTTCCCTTGTTCTTATTGAATTGTCCACTGAAGTGCCCCGTACTTTGGGCACCCACATTCGCCGACTGCTACGGTCACCTTCCTGACCCATCAGACATTTTAAGCAGTTTCAGCATTTCTACTGCTTCCATGTCAACCATTGTTACCTGTCGGATATGTCAGGTAGGTGGGATATTTCACCGTACAGTGCGTGATCGATTTGATGAAATGCTGACCGAAATTCCGAAATGCGTCTTCAATTAGGGAGGATAACTTAAGTGGGATTGTAATACTGATTATCATGCAGCATTATCCTATACTATTTTGCACTTTCCAGAATGTGCTTTTTGAATGCATTTCTTCTCGAGCACCTGCAAAGACAACACTCCGTAAAAAATGACTACTTATTTAGCATGCATTTTTCGCATTAATTTTCGGTGGTCTTATGAATTCAAATATATTTTATAGACAAACTTGCAGAAAAATACGCTTTCTTTTACTTTTTGGTAGAGAGTCACATTATCTTTACAATTCATACTCGAAGAAAGTGTTTATTTAGGTGTTTAAAAAAAATTCCCAATTCCCGAATAATTTCGAGCCTGATCAGCCGTTACATTGACCTTAAGCGATTTCCGCGCAAGGAAAATCATATATTACTCTGGTAGGAGACCCTCACCGATCGTTCTTGCGGAATTCCCTCGTTCCTTTGTGCCTTACGGGCTCTCTCTCTCTCTAGCCCAACCAGCAGCCGCCCAGTGGCGCATGATATAGGTAGTATGTTATTACCGACAAGGAGAAGGGAGACTGGAATGACCATTTCTAGCTTATTAGCCGTCGTCAGCCAGTCATACCCAACTCCGAAGTGTGGAACCCCTGGGGCTCGAACTCGCGACCAGTCTCCCTTGTCTCTGTCGGTAGTAGCCTACTGCCTACATATTACTCTATGAATTCAAGGACCTGCCATATAGAGTTCATGAAATTTTGCAATTCATGCGGACTGCGTTGTACATTGATAAACGGAAGGGTACGGTGGTGTATGAATGGACATTGCATAGTTTTAAAGAACTCCTAAATAGAGACGTATTTGAAAACAAAAGATAACCTTTCGTATACTATAAAATCAACAAACAATATTATTTTCTACAAACGAGTAAAGAAAGGCATATTTTGTGCATGTTTTCCATTAAATATATCTGAATTTATAAGACCATCGAAAATAAATACAAAAATGCATGCTAATTAGGTTGTCATTTTTGCCAAGTGTGGCTTTTGTAGGAGACCGAAAAGAAAGTCATTCCAATCCACACATCCTGGCCGGTCAGAAATACTATAGGATTATGCTGTATGATAATATTACGACCCCACCCACGTAATCATTCCTAGTTGAAGACGCATTTCAGAATTTCGGCCAACATTTCATGAGACCAGTCGCTCATTGTACTTCGCACATTCACACTTGCCGACTGCTATGGCCGCTTTTTGCCTCCTTGTGCGTCACCCCTCCTGACCCATCAAATGCGTTGAACATTTTCGGCATTTCTACTGTTTCCCTTTTCAGCCATTTTTACCTGTCGGATATGTCAGATATGCGGAATATTTTCAGCATGTCCACCGTTCATAGTAATTTATAAAATTACTTACGCTACCGTTAGACATAAACAATTGAATAGAGGGACCGGACAGCCATTACCACTCAGGACTTTAGATTCGCAAGGTCTTCTTGAGGACTGAATACAAGGCCCGTGGCCGCGATACGCATTGCGACTAATGAGCAAGTTTGAGTGGATTTTTCTACAATACAAAACCGTGCGTGGGATGTGTTGCCTTACCTGTCAAGCGATTTTGATGCCAGATGGGTCTACGGTTACAAAAAAGTTCGAAAAAGACTCTAGGCAAACCGAAAGAAACCATCAGATGCCAAGTCATGAGATCGAAAGACCCACTGCCGCGGCAAGAAACGTCTCGAGTGCAATTGTGAAAAATGTAACTACGTTGGTGAAACTGGGAGACTACTCGGAACGCAACTGCCGACATTCTCGCAAGAAGCAACAACCGTATGAGCGGCGAGCTGCTTTTGCCATGGTTTTCCGGCCCTCGCTCGATCAACAAGCCTAGCGACCTCCCGTCCTCGTACTCTGTGCTGTGACTTTGCCGGGGCAGAGTAATTTGCCGTGCGGGGAGGACTCGGGTGACCAACAATGGGCCACATTTCCGAGTGGTTATAACGCCAAGAATCAACAACAGCAAACATATTTTGACAATTAACTACCCAGGTGGGAACTAATAAGCAATCATCGCACCACTTAAGACCCCAGCGATGAATGCAGTAGTTGCCATTTATAGGAGGCATATGGTGGCGTGGTAACTGAGGCCTATAAATACTGCACTTCTTATGCTTCCGTCAGCCCTATCTGCGTCTCTCTCTTTGGTAATAGGTTCGAATAAGAGTCCGAAATGTCCGATCAATAAACCTCTTGTTCCAGTGATCGCATCTTTTCATTCGGGGTTTTGCACAATTCGAGCATTCTCCATACAGTATAAGTAGCTGGCGCCCTTCCTTGTTTTCGTAGGGGTTTGAAACTGAAAAATCAGAATATTAAGAAAACATCATACAATTGCTACGACTCCAAGAGACCGCAATGCGAATGCTATAATTTAATTATTACATGCTTATGTTACCCTTCAATGTTGTGAGTCTTTTCCACTGTTGATTTTTTTCCGAAACGGGAATTGACAGACCAACCGGACTTCACAATTTACGATCAGATGACAAGTCCGAATTTGGAAATTTATGAACAGCTGATAGTAAACAACGAGGTAGGGCAAGGTTATAGGTATAGATAGGGAATGTTTATTTAAGCCAGGCTACGTGAAACTAGCAATTCATACAGCTGAAAAAGTTGAGTCTTGCAGGCCGATCGAGAGGCTAACACTCCGATTTAGTTCCGAGTGCTCTAATGGGGGGTGCTGTTCAGTTTGTTTGCACCTACAAAACAACACGATCATGGATGACAGTCCGCCCATAGGAGAAGCAGGCTCATGTTAAGTGTCAATCCACTCTCCTCTTGAAAAGCTAAAGCGAACCAGAATGTCTCACTCTATTCGTTTCTCTCAGTCTTGTCAAGGAGGTCGGTTACCACTGACCTAGCGCCATACGAACCTCTACTGCGTTCGAGGGGGGTTATCCTCTATACGACACTCAGGTTACACCTCCAGTCGCTGATCTCGATAAGAGTTCTGTGTCTGTGGCTTACCTGGAAGGACTCCATCAACAAAACTTCAGTTGAATTTAAAGTCCTGTTAGAATATTTGCTTCATACGGAGGAATCGCAATCTTCAGACGAGATTCCGTACCAAAAACTTCAGTTTTTGCTGGGAGGGTAACCTTTATAGCCTGCTCGGCCGTCAGTCAGATAGCAATTACCGCTTACAGATCCGCTCATTTATGCCGTAGACTGCGTTTTGGCTTGGGTGCTGAGTGAGTTAATTATGCATGCATGTGATCGCACCGGGGGTTTTTTTCCAGTGTTCCGGGGAATTCATCAAGCTGCACTCTGCGACCCAAGAGCGGGTCCCCTTGCACTCCAGAAACCACCAACGCAGATAAGAAAGTGGTCTCAGACCGCCCGCGTTACGCATGAAGTGGTGCCCTAGCACGCAAGTATGGTGTAACGAAATGATTCTGGAAAAGTCAAGGGGACAATGAGGTGGACTTTGATGCAGTTAAGTCGGCAGAGGTGTCGCCTGGGACTCTTCTTACACTCAGACCAATCGAAGTAGGCTCAGTCCTCCAACTGCACACATCTTCCTGATTCAGCAATTCCGTGATAGGGTCTCGTTGGCTGTGAAGCCAGGGCAGCTGTTTCTCGTTATTTTTTGTCCCCGTCTGCTTAAACTGACAAAAAGAACTGTTTATGGATTATCATGTGATTGTGCTGTTCTTGTTCACCGGAAATGAGCTGCGTGGCTAGTACATTTAAACAAAACGGGGGTCAGTATAATTCATGGCATGCATCTTTCGAGATTTGCCAACCGCGCAGGAGGTCTTGCCTTTGTCGTGCACGTATGAAACACTTCTAAAGGGTTTACGCCGGGACAACCACTGTGTCTAAGCTCGCCAGTGGTCAGTTGAAGGGTCAGGGCAAGCCACTGATAAACTGAAGGCGCAGAGAAGAGTAAAATCGACACACTTAGTTCGTAAGTACAGCTGAACTTCAAGTTTTAAGCAACCAAACGCATTTTCATTGACCAGGACGCCTTACGAGTCGTGGTTTTGAAGGCGACCAACTGAGACTCAGAACGCAATGACTCCTATTCAATGCCGTCTTTATGGCATAGTCACCTATACGAGATTTCCGAGCCCCAACTAAATGCAGCCTGGTAGGGACGCAGTTGGACACAACATCGTGTGTGACGCAAGTAAACGTGCCCGTCTACCAGCCCCGTTTGTTACTGCAGTCAGGCCCACCTTCGGCCGTCTTTATTTGACCTTGCCATCTGAATATGCTGGGAATGTTAGTAGCAGGTGATGTGAATGCAGCAAAACTCTGAATCACTATTGGACAAATGCATGCGTAACTCACAACTACGTCTACCTCGTGGGACAGTGGTCAATCCCGTCACTCGCAACGGTTAAACTACCAGGTTGCGAAATGGGATGAGAATCATCCTGTTTTGCCTTAAAACTTGTAACACGTGACACCTCTCGACTGCTTATTGTTCGTCGTGTTATGATCTGGGAAAATTCCTGACCAGACCTCCAAAGCAAGACGAATTTGTCTCTATTATATCATACAACAAGAACAAATCGCAGAGTACCGACCCCTACTGCAGCTAACAGAATCTACCCCATCTCTCGATCACAAGAATGATTGAATTACATGCTAGGTCGCCAAGTGACTCAATTTCCAATTTCATGTCAGTCAGGAACGCGGTAAAGACATGACTAGCTTTAAGCCCCCCCCCTGTCTGTGAGGTGTATTGCCAAGTGCTAGCAGAACTCAAAGGTGTAAGGAGGCTATATTATGTCGAATACCAACGTACTGTCAATCGGTCCATTGATCTCTGATCGACTTTTTGACTTGTTGCGAGAATGAAATAAGGAAACCAATTCCAACTTGTCCTTTTGACAGTCACGAAGATTGTTTTATACGGTTACCTGCTCTCTCCCGGCATCCCGCTCCTCTTTAGACTATGGCGTCTGAACTATTTTCCCCGAAAATTTTGATTAGCTCTGGATAGAAACGTGATCTTGTGCATTTTATGCTTGAATTCTCACTGACGCTTTCAAGATGATAAAAGTAAATCACATTTTTCGATGAAATTCGGGCAAATATGTGTTCTGCGCATTTACGACTGTCAAGTCAACGACCTTTCGAGGGACACTCGTTTCTGACTGCGCTGTGTACTTCCATCCCATGTACAACACGTACGCCAGCCAACAAGTCGTGATGTACACGTGGCCATATTTCCGAATATTGGAGTGCTTGCGTGTGTACACACCTCTTCTAGTACCGTCATTTGGTCACTCTATATGCCCGAAAAATCTTACTGGTAGATTGGGGAACCACCCTTTTGTAATCCCGCTTTGTGGAATACGAAATGTGGTAACCGGCCTTCCTGAACTCATGAATGTGTCCTTTGACGGTATATGTCATAAGGCAGCCTGACCCTTAGAAACCTTTGCCGCCTTCATCGAAACCGTCTGCTCCCGATTCTCACTGGATGTGTTTGAGCACGCGTAGACCGAACTCCCGTAAATGCTTGCAGTAACCAAGGGCATATGGGTTTGCCCACATATTCACTCAGCAGGACACCAGCCTCCAACCGTTTAGATAAGCCCGGCGCACTTTTCTTCCCAGTGTAAAGACTGGCATCAGCATAAATGAGGCTGTGGAAGACTTTTCAGCCAGCAATAAAGAGTCAATCAAACAGACGAGGAACTGCTTCTACCTCAATCACTAGTGCATACGAAAATGCCACTCGGACTTCAGAAGTGTGAGCACTTCATACGTCCCAGCTTCCCCAGGTTATCTTATTTGTCGGCGCGTAGTTTTGTCGTATTGCAAGCTAGCACGCATAACAGACTCCGCTTACTTGCATCCCCCGTCAGTACGTCACCAATGTCACGACCTTCAGTCCGACTGTCCCGCCCCCATCCAAATGCGCCGAAGGCTGTAAATCAAAGATCGAGTGGAATGGTCGTCTGCACTGGATGCAAAAGCGCTAATTGTTCTCGTGAGTTCACAGGATGTAGAGTTGTGGCGACACCCGAAATCCGAGGGTGCCAGTGCGAGGTGCGAGGGAGCTCTAAATGCACCCACCTGGCTTAGATAATAAAGGAGACCTTGGCCACGTTTGCATGTCAAAGGTGCGAAGTACCCCTGAAAGATTTCTCGGGCCAAACGACCAGGAAGGCTGTCAAGTGGGTATCGGGTTTGGCTCTGAAGCATGCCGGACTTTCAGGTTATTTGCTGAGGTTGAGGACAGAAATACTCTGTGAAAAGAAAGAAGCAGGCCCACATTTCTTATATCTGATGTGTTATTCGAGGCCTGTCCGAGGACTGAGGACACGGCCTCGACTTAATAGTCTCTATGGCAAATCCGAGTAGGGTACGGGAATATGGAGCTTCCTCCACATAACGAATGACTTTGCGCTCTTTTTCAGAGGGGATAGTACTAGTTTTAGGGGTAGTGTTAGGCGTACGGTTGGGGTTAAACTTAGGACACGGGAATAGGTACCCCCCAGAAATTTGTCCAATCCAGATGTGTTCCACTTGGACTGACCCACAATGCAATTGCACAATCACCTCCAACCACATGGGGAACAGTAGCTTGGGACTGACTGTCAGAACTCGTGCAGCTCCGAAGTTCAGCACTATCGACTTTTATTGGAAGCTCCGAATGCGTGCTTGATAGAAATACGTATTTTACAGGAATTTTTATGGAAATGCCTCGCTTCTTGGACTAAACTTGAGAAGAAGGCGGTATTGATGTGGGGACGTTTTAATTTAACTGCAGTATTGAATATCAATATATTTACTTGTGGCTACACAGCGAGTGTAAACAAGTGGGTTGCCAATTGGTGGTGGTTTGCGTGCCCTAATTTCAATACAATAAGGTTGTCGTGTCTCATAAGTGTACACTCGCACTTCCTTTAATACCGCCAACCTCGAATGAATCATAGCCAGATCTATTGATACAGTTAAGCCTTCGTGCCACCGAATTCCTGTTTTCGAGGGTGTAACCTGTAGGAGAGAGAGAACAAATTCGAAACTTCTTTTTCTAGAGTGAAGAAATCTTCAGAGTTATATCCCGCATCCGTTGAACTACGGACAGAACCGCCTAGAATACCTGATGGGGTAGAGCCTGGTAAAAAACTGTCTGCCTTTTTCAAAGCTTATCCGGCCAGCCGAATGGTCTATCGCACATTCTAAGCTTCTTGATGCCAGAAGGAAGGCCACCTAGGATTGAACTTCTGCCAACGATTAGCAATAATCCTGTAAGAGTTCGAATAACAGGGAACAGCTCAGGAAAGGTCCGCATCAAGCACATTTCTCCAAACCGAACTACAAAGCTTTGCTACCGGTGTTCGTGTTCGCTGCTGGGAGCCTGTTTCTGCCACCAATAAGCCGGCCAGAAGATAGTTCTGTTACCGCAACGCGCAGTACGATTATTCATTTTAGTTCTTCTGTAGTAGACGACTATTAAGTACCTTCTATCTCAACAACTTTATTCTCGAAAATTTAAGAGTTTTAAATCGTAAATTTCGTCCATCTAAGCTGGATAAACGAGTCCAGTTCAAGTGTTGTCCGAGTCGCTTGATATTTGTAGTTTTCTTAGAAATTGACGGTGTCATCAAAAGCCCGCCACCCTTTCAGGCGACTTGTTGTCTTTTTGGGCCCTGAGCTTTGGGAAGTGAGCCTAATTTAATTATGAGTAAGTGAACAAAATAGTCAACATTTACTGCCATTGGAGGGAAGGTACTGGTCAGATGTGGTTATGTAGCCGCACCTGAGGTAAAAAAAAAACCCAACCGGGACCGGGGGTAATGGGGATATTTGCAGGTGGGCGGGGAAACGAACAGACAACGAGGTCAGGTAACTGTATGAAAAAGGAAAGCTATTGGGAATGCGCGGTTGTACTTTAGCTGGTTGAGAAAAAGTTGCCCTAACTCTAACCCATAAGTTCAACCCGAACCCTAGCCTCTAACCCCAACTTTATACCACTAGCCCTAACCTCTAACCATTACCCGTAACCACTACCCCAATTCCTGACTCTAAGCCCTAACCCCAACCCCTTAACCCTTACCCTAACCCTAACCCTTAACCGCAGCTCGAAACCCTAAGCCTGAAATATCAAACGCGAAAGTTTGAAAGGGACGACAGGCCGAAAGTCAAGACGAACCACCGTCATTGGGCCAAAAAAGGTAGACACAGCAACAAAGAAACAAGGTCGCCAACAGAAAACGCCGCAAAGCACAACAACACCTTGCCAACCAAGAGGTTAGTTGGTGTGATTACTTTCCCAGCTTTACTACAGGACAGGGTTAGGCGATGTCGCCATATTTTCACTTGCCATCCCATTTTCCGTTCGGGGTTTTATATGGGGATGTCGGCAACTCCGCCAATCCCAGATGACTCTGAGTATTCCTGATCGTAACCGAACGACTAAGACCTAGCGATCTCAGTGCTAGTCCATCTGACCCAATGGCCATCCGAACACCAGTTCAAGCCCCAGGTCACTTCCGTTGGGATTTGTGGTCTAACTGACTGCCAGGGAAAAAACAGGTCTAAAATGACTATTTCAACCACTAGCCCGGGTCGGCTGCGATTATCGGATGCTCACTTTTGGCGCACGCGATTTCTAGTGTAAGCTCCAGGGTAGATCTAACTTGTTCATGACACCTTGCATCCGGCAAAGACAGGCGAACGCAAATCCTATGAGTTGAATATTCCTGTTGTAACTGTCCGCAACCGTCGTCGTGGCGTTGATAAATTCAATTTCGAAACAACAAAGTCTGCAGTTCAGATTTTGCTTTAGTACTTTACTCGACTTTGAAAAGTACTAAGGATCCCCGGTATTACGGGGGGTCTTGCTCTACCCTATGTGTTCATTTGTCTTCGCCCTTCAGGGTGTTCCAGAAGGAGCCGCAGGACAGACTCATTTCTTAATCATCGGGATTTGTGCCTATGTCTAGAGTCTGAGGAAAGTGTTTCCTGTTTATAACATGCTGCAATTGCCGCTCCTGTGACGCCTATCCACTGTAGCTCCAAGGCCAGGACTCAACAGATTTTGTCAGCTTGGACGTGATGTAAACAGCCCCAATTCGATTTCAGATAGCGCGAGAAACTGCGCTTGCTGTGTTACATAACATTTTTTAATCGCACTTTAGAAATCTTTAAACAACACGATCTGACTCGGTCACAGGACTTTCCAATCCCAGGCTTCAATTTGCTGAAAAGTCATTTCAAAACATCAATGGGTCTCGTCTCTGTAAGTAGTGCTCATGTTTATTACAAGCCTCTATCTCCAGGCTCCGTAAGAATCCTACACGTTTTTAACAGTAAGTCAGTTTGCCTTCCCCAAAGTCGATTTAAAACGGCAATCTTCAAGTCATTTGTAAGCTTAACTATACTTGCCCTCAAGTAATCCCATCATAGGTACTTCAAAGGGCGTGGATTTGAATACTCTACAGTAACCAGCGTGTGCGTTCTATTCAGTGAGCAGACACCAATTAAGAAGATTATTTCTCTTTTCCAGAAAAACACATTTGACTTTTAGCATTCGGATCTCTATAAACCCCTGTTTAGAAGGTTCAACATCTTCACTATGTGCTTATGTTCGTCATAAGAGCCATTATAAATACTCTAAATTGACCTCCACGACGTAACGCGATGAGCATGCTCAATAACGTGGCCGCTGAACAACCCCCCCCCCCACGATATTTGAATGTAGGCGGAAGATGGGTTGGCGAGCATACGTTGCTTTCGATAAATTCTCCTCAGGCCAGTACAGTTATATGATAAAGGGGTACAGTCAAACTTGACAGCGATTGAAAAATCACTAGAACTTAGTTTTAAAGCATAGGCGGGGCGTGAGCGGAGGGACGCAGAAAGTTTCATGTGGTTAGTCAACCTTTGACCACGGTAAGTGCGGAGCCTGAACAAGGTTCTTCTGGCGCATAGGGTCGGTTTTCGTAACCTGATTGCGGCCGCTTCTGCTGCTGCCAACAGGCGCTAGCCCAGTAGCTTGTGATAGTTCGAGAGGACCGCATAAATCACACGAAAAGCTTCGCTGGTATCCACATGATACCCTGAATCAACTGCATGCGCAAGAATGGCCCTGCTTATGCTCCTAGTTTCGCCTTTTGCCAGCCATGCGGAGAGGTGTTTCGTATTCTTTTGGATAGAGGTCGACTCGTACGACCAATGTAACCTGCTCCACAGGACCAAGTGAAGGAATAGATGCACACTGAGGCGTCCCGAGATGGCAACCTATCCGCGTAAAATAGGGTTAGTAGAGAATGATATTCGAATCCTTGCTGCTGGGGACGTTTGTGAGACAGCGTCTCCTTGAAAAGGATCTTTGAGGAAGGAAGTTTTCTTTTTGGTAGTCAATGTGGTGGATTTGCCAGCCGTCCGGCAATGTTCATTGCAATGAATCTGCCAGGATGTCCGTTTTCGCGAAGGAAGTCTTGGATTTTTCTAAGCTCCTCCTCGATGCTATCTGTTGAAAAAATTTTAGCACTTTGTGCCGAACACCGGACACAATATCGTTTTTGTTGAATTTATCATGAGGAAATTTCTTTAGGGTTCTCGCTGACCGACAGATTGTTAGTGAACATCTTTCGGAATATTTATCCTTCTCGGGACTCCTGCAGATACAGTCACTTGAATGTGTCGTTCATCTAGCTGACTTAGTCTCAGAACGGAATACGACCGTTGACCATTTCCTCTGAGCTTCAGTCTGTGCGGGCGGTTGCTTAGCCGCACGTAATCCACCATCCGAAAGTCTTATCGACAGAGATTACTGAGGCAAAGATGACCATTTCTGGCACATTTGCGGTCGATACGCAACTGTAACCCGATCTCAGGTCGGGGAACCTGAAAGTTGAACATTTGTCCAGGTTAGAACGTGCTTGCCTTTCTACGCAGTTGAGCTATGAACTCACACGCGCGCCAACCGTAAACATTCAACCCCGAAGGAGGGCTGTGTCCATCGACGATCTGTCTCGACTGCAGGCCGGGCGATGCGGTCTGCCAGGCCTTTGTGGGCACCGTTAGTTCTGGGCTGATGCCCTGGTTGTTGCCACTCAACAGTTCAACTGCAATGCGGATACCAGCGCAGATATGAGAAGCAGATCTTGAAGATGTCGACAAAAACGTCCTCGCATTTGGGGAGATGCAGTTTTTAAAGTAGAATCAACAAACATGCTGCACACAGTCGACTGAAAATAAACCGCATTCTTGTTTGAATCATCATAAAAGCTTTATTGTAACCTCAAAATCTGCGTCGATGGTAAACGATGTACGATGACTGCCAATGGGTCTGGCGTTAAGATATGGGAATAGGAACTCCCTATAATACAGGTGACCTTGCGTCAACTTCCTGGAAGGGTAACCATTCCCGCATCCTAACCCAAAACTTACCACTTACCTCAGCCGTCACATGGAAGGTACTTTGAACAGAACCGCATGGTAATGACACGCTCGTCTGTCTGTGGCTGTACTCCTTGTTCTCTAAGCTTTTAGGTACCATTGGAGAGTAGGATCCACTACATTAGTTGTTAAATCACTGCGCTGTATGCAACACGAAGTCGAGACAAGACCTGAGTTTCGCCGTATTCTCATTCTCACAGCCCCTAGGAAGCAGGCGTGTGTGTGCCGTCGCGTCTTATAACCGAGGTACATCATGCGAACCGTAGGTTTGTAATAAATCCCTGCTGAGTGGCTCACGTTACAAGCAAACTCATGAGACCGAAGACGATGTTAGGTATACATTCTCAAGCCTACGATTCATGATTTCTCCCGGCTACATGCAAAAACTATACTCTGCAGCAAATGACTACTTAGGTAGCATGCATTGTTCGCATTGATTTTTGATGCCTCTAAAAGTCCAGTAATATTTCATGCAAAACATGCGTAAAAATGTTCATTCCTTCGCTCATTCAATAGCCAATTACATCTTCTTTAAGTTTTATATTCGAAGGAGGGAGATAATTCGGTTTTAAAAAAGTTTCTAATTGTGTGACTTTTAAATACCGTGAAATGGCAGTTTATAAAACTTCATGTCTCTGCATTTACAAATGTGGCTTACAAAGTTAACAATTTGGATCAAATCTACGACCAGCTTTTTTGAATCACTTATGGTCTCCTCTTAATACCGTAATGTGTGGTTTTCCGTACGCGGAAAATACATAGCTTGAAGGTTGGTAACCCTGAATGCAAGTGTGACGGCAGAGTGGGTTCAAAATTATTCGGGAATTGGAAAAGTTATTGAAAACCGAATAACACCCTTCCTTCGAGTATAAAATTGAAAGAAGACGTAAGTTTCTACCGAACGAGCGGAAGAATGAATATTTTTATGTATGTTTTGCATAAAATATAACTGGACATTTAGGGACATCGAAAATCAATGAGAAAAATGCATGCCACCTAAGTAGTCATTTGTTGCAGAGTATAGTTTTTGCATGTAGCCGGGAGGAAGTTCGTTTGAAAGCCAGCATCCTGAGGTAACGGAAGTATTATAGAATTATACTGCAGACTGATTAGTTTTACAACCCTATTTAATTAATCTTTTCAAAACGAAAACGCATTTCGGGATTTCGGTTGACATTTCATGAGTTAGCCAACCTACTGTACCTTTTGTGGACGCAGTCGCGACTTTCGTCTGCATTTGTTTATAGTTAAGTAGGATTTTACTGCATTTACGACCCTTGCTGTTTACACTGTTGATGTATAGTAATGGCAAGAGGAAGACAAGATGTCAGGCTAGACTTCATGCGGAGTTTTGGATCTCACGTAGGCAGAGTGTCTTAAAGGTCAAATCAAGGGGGAACCATTGCAGCCCAGTCTTCAGTCCAGCCGGATAACATCGCCAGTAGAAGCATCAGATCTATTTGATTGAGAAATGTGCTTAGTTGTCTTGAGAATTACTTCCCCGTGTCGGCCCTACCGACCTTTTCCTTCTTCCTAGCACCAGTCAATCGTCCAAGCTTTTCAGCCGACCCGTGATGGAAATGAACACAAGGACTGATTGGATACGAAAATCTCTGTCTAGTGTGCACCACAGACATGGCGGTCCTCATGAAGTTTTTGGTCTCCCACATAAGCGACACGTGTCGTCACTACGACACTGGCAAATTGCATCGGGCACCTGAAGCATGAGCGATGTGTGATGTAGCATAAGTTGCCAGTTTATATACGCGTGTGACCAAACGAACACATGTGTGGCCTAAACGCGTTCTATGATTGCGAGTTGAGTTTTCGGAAGGAACGTTGGCTTGTGCCTTTTAAATGCGGATTTACATGAGTGTCTCACTGCTGCAGCGTCCAAGGACATTCAGGCATCCCATTGGCCTCCTCGGTGGCATGTTCAGTGGATATGATAACTCGTGAAACGTTAACCGAATTTCTGAAATGCGTTTTCGTTTCGAAAAGATTACTTAGTAAGGGTTGTAATATTAATTTTCTTGTAGCATAATCCCGAGATATTTCAGTTACTTCAGGATGCCGGCTTTCGAACGAACTTCTTTGGGCAGCCTGCAAAAACTACGCTGTAAAAAGACTACTAATGTTGTGTGAGTTTTTCTCATTGGTTTTCGATGGCCTTGAAAAATTCAAATATATTTTATAGAAAACATGCCTACAAATATCCCTCCTCTCATTAATATGGAATAAAATTACGTCTTCTTTAAATTATGTACCTTAAGGAGGGGTATAATTCCAATCCCTGAATAATTTTGAATCTTACCTGCCGTTACACTTGCATTTTGGGTTTTCAAGCTACAAGCTGTATATTTTCCGTGTACGAAAAAACCACACATTTCTATAAACTAATAAGAGGAGACATATGAGTTCATAAAATTAAGCCGAGGATTTGAGTCATATAGCATACTTTACAAGCAACATTAATAAATGCAGACAGGAGGTTTTATGAACGTGTATTCCACGATCTTAAAAATCTCGTAATTAAGAAAATTTTAAAAACCAAACAGTACCTTTCTTCAAGTATAACATTTTAAGCAACCGTAATATCCTTTCACATAAATAGGAGAAGGGATATTTGTGGGCATCTTTTAAATGAAATATATTTGGATTTTTTAAGATCATCGGAAACCAATGAGAAAAATTCACACTGCATCAGTAGCCATTTTTGCAGTGTAGTTTTTGCAGGCTGCCGAAAGAAGTTCGTTCGAAAGCCGGCATCCTGAGGTAACTGAAATACCTCGGGATTATGCTACAAGAAAATTAGTATAACAACCCTACCTAAGTAATCTTTTCCAATCGAAAACGCATTTGAGAATCTCGGTTAACATTTCAGGAGTTAGCATATCCACTGAACATGTTGCCGTGGAGGCCAATGGGATGCTGGAATGTCCTTGGACGCTGCAGCAGTGAGACGTGTGTATCAGACACCGGTTTCTCGATCAAGCTTCCATGGATTGGCAGATGACCGACAAGCCCGCTGTGATTCAGGGGTTGCGGTCTCAATATGCTAACTCAGGGACTGCATCTGCAGTTCAGATGGATGTCATGTTGATTATGTGTAACTTTTGTGCACCAGCAGGAAAGTTGTTCTTTGGAGATCAGACTTCAAATTTCGTTTCCGACCCTGATGTTTATTAAAAAATGCACTCCCCAAAGTACGCGAATATTTCCACTGGTGTAAGGCGAGTTCCATTAACGATGACTATGTGTTCATTGTATCCACATAATGGCGCCGGTTGATACATAGCCGCCGTCTGTTGCGTACCGATGGTCAGTCCGAAGCTGAGACAGCCTAGGACGAAAGGATGCCCATTCGGCTAACTGCCCTCCTCAGCTGGGGTGTTTAATGCGCAGTTATCTGCAAAAAAATCAGCATGGACACTGTCATCTGTGACTATCGAAGATACTTGCATGCAGCAGATATTGATAAGTCCTCCTGCGGCTGGGTAAGCCGTGCTGATTCCTGGCAGTTCCCCAAGGTAGGCGTCCATAAGTATGACAGAGAATATGAGGCTGAATAAGACTGGGACGAGTGGCCCTGCCTTGCTTCATCCATTTTGTCAACGTGAGGGCTTCCGCGACTTACCTGTTGCCCGCGACGAGCTACTTTATACTTATTTTATCATTTGCATGGGTAGCCATGGATATCCAAAATTCAGAATTATTTTTCGGAAGTCGTCGCGATTCACTCCGTTAAAGACATTTGTCAGCCCGACAACTGTAGTTAGCAGGTTGGTCCACATTTCCTGGCACTGATTCAGCAGTTAAAGAATCATAAAATTGCGGTTATAATCCCACGGTGCATTTGGAGTCCATATTGTGTTTATAGAAAGTGCCCCCTCTCCAGTTGAGTGTTCAGACAATCGACCAACAAACTGGCAAATACCTTTCCAGCTATGCCGACAAGAATAATTCGGCAGTATTTATTCACATCTGACGGTTCCCTTTATGTTTGTACAGATGGACAGTATTCACATGTTCTAAGTACCGTGGGGTTTCTCCTCGTTGCCACACCTCCTGCGACAACGAAGCAAGTCTGTCAACTATTTGGGGGTCGCCATGTCTATAAATTTCAGATGGAATTTTGTCGGTGCCGGTGCTTTTCCGCTGGACAACTGTTTCGCCGTCCTAATTAGCTCTTACACGAAAAGCCAATGATCGAGATCGGCATTGTCGTCCACTTGGGGAAGTTTTTATTTTAATCAGGTTCCTGGTGTTCTTATTAACTGTAACGACGAATCCCGTTAGCGACTGCGCTGGGTGACAAAAGAGCACCAAAACATGTCAGCGAAGTCATAAGTCCGGATCACTGTTACTTTTATGCCAGAGCGCCAGGTGGTTATTTGGATGCCGCAGTTTGGCCCAATAAGCCATCTTAAGAGGGTACGAGACAAGATAACATGACCACTGTTTTTGCTGTCCCAACAAATTTCTGAGTAGAAAAAAATTAATGCAAAATGCGATTTTGACCTTCCTTTTGTTTCTTCTCTTGTCATCCTTTCTCTCTTACGTGTTTCCTCTTCCTTCATACCAGAAATGTAAAATCAAAGCTATCTAAATTCGCGACGCTACACAAGTCCCTAAACCCTGTTAACGATTAAAGGCTTCCGGTGTTATTATTTTTATTATCGACAATAGTTTGCGGATCACATGAAATGTCAGCGGAGATTCTGAAACGTGTTCTCGATTAGACAGGATTACCTAGGTGACCGTGTAATACTGATTATCATGCAGCATCATTCAAGGATATTTCAGTCAAACCAACATGCTATCTTTTGAATGCACGTCTTTTTGACAGCCTCCAAAAACTTCACTTGACTGAAAATGACAACATATATGGTATATATTTTCATTGATTTTCGATACCCTTCAAAACTCGAATATATCTTATAAGAATGTTAGAGAAATGTGCTTCCTTATAATTATTTGGTGTGTATGGAAGATGGGCATATAAAGAAACAGAATTAGAAGAGTGAGTTCTTTGGGAAGATGAACAAACTTTATTTCGTAAATTTTCGAGTCTGGTTCTCCAGCTCGTCGTCAGACGTGCAGTAAATATGAAGAAACAGTCAAAATTTAAACATGACAAAAAATCGATATTGCTCTTTCGGGGCTGAGGTTGGTTCAATGCTGTGGACTGATGTCACGTCATGATTGGTTGTTGCCTTTTCCATTTTTATCTGAGATTTTTACGAGCTGGGAAACCAGACTCGAAAATTTGCGCAATAAAGTTTGTTCGTTTTCCCAAAGGACTCATTCTTCTACGAATTGTTTGGTAGTAAATTATGAGCTCCTCAAATATCATACTCGAATGGGGTTTATTTTGGTTTTAAAAGAGTTATCCGATAAATAACTTTGAACCCCATCTCCGGTTGTGTTTGTGTTTAGGATTTAGAGACTACAAGTTATATGCCATCCATGTAAGACAAATCATTGTGTAGCTGAGTCATATCGTACACTTCATAAACGGCGAACCGAAAATGTATACGTTCAAAAGTCCGACATCCTAGCGTAGCTAAGATATATTGCAATTATGCTGCCCGATAATTAGCGTTACAATCCCAGCTGTTTCCGATATTCCGTTGACATTGCAGGAGATCGCCACCTACTGTATGTTTCGCTGCTTGCACTTGACTTTCAGAATTGTGTTCGAAATCTCGAGTCACATATGGCCTCTTTACCCGGCTTCCTCTTTTCTAGTTGATGACGGTTTTTAACACAGAGGTCTGCACTGCAAGAAGATTTGCTTTACGAGAAAAGTATGCAAACAGACCATTAAAAGCAGGCTAAGAGTGTATGTTTCGGTGGTCCAGGATCAAGGTCACAGACTTCAGGGTCACAGCAAATGTCCACGGTGTTCCGCTGGAGGCGTTTGTCCTGATCATGAACTATTTACCCATCCTTCGATCTTAGGTGTCAAGGGGAAATAAAGTGGTCTTACTCGGTCGAGAATAATCTGGAGGGTAGTTATAAAGACGGTACCATTGCAAGCATAACTGCTTTACGCTGATTGCAGATATGTGGATGGCCGGCAAGGACTAATAAGCCAGATGTGACCACTTCAGTCTAAGTTGTCTTTGATGAAATTTTCAGCGTGTTTTAGTCGTCGAACTAGTGTTTTGTTTTGTGCCCCTTGAACCTTACACTCTCGCGCGTCGGCAGTAAATCAGGTCGCGACAGCTTAAACCACAGAAAGTAACACCAGGCAATTATCAGACCTACTTAATTAAGTGAGTTGTGCAGTCATCTAGATTTACTCCATAGGGACTCCTGCTTAGGTAGTCAGCTTACTGTATCTGATTGGGTGATTCAGTACGTTGCAGTAGTTTGGGTGGTTACCTTGATCCAAATTTGGTGTGACTCACGAATGCCAGTCGAGGTCTCTAAGTTGAGGTAGTTAGGGCGATGGATGTTAACAAGCACTTCCTATCCTGCGTTCCAGCCCCACAGGGATCGCCGAGTTCTGGGTCAAATGGATTGTGAAAATCTACCAAAAGCACAAATATTGCATTCAACAATCAAGCACATTTAAGCACGCGCCATTTCTTATTTCTGGACCTTAGTGTAGGTTGCCGATGCAGGTTTGAAAACGTCATTACTACTTCCGTTTTCGGTCGTTAAATAGCTAACCTTTTAGACCGGCGCATTGGAACTCGATACATCACTGTGGGTGTTGCATGTGTTTGATAAGTACGGACGGGTTTGGCGCGCCCGTTGTTTGCTTTATCAGTACATCTTGATCAGAAAAAAACCGGTAATATACGGCGAGACGTTTACAAAGACGGATGTCCAGAGGTTTAATAAAATGATCACGGTTTGATTAGTTCTCCTAATATTTGAAGGTCCTTTTCCTGTCGAATGACTACGCATGTGAATTTCTAATCAAAACCCGGAAGTTGTCTTGGGGGTGGCTTAAATCAGCGTATGAGATATTTCAATATAGATAATCGAAGGTGATTCAGAGATGAACTTTACGAGACGTTAAGTTTATATGCTCTCTATAACTGCCTCATAGCTTAACCTACGGGATCGAATCAGAAAACCGGGGAAAGCTTGGTAGATGGACGCTCACCGATCGGTTACGGGACTGTGTCGTCCCGTTGTGCTTTTGATGCGGTCGCATAGCGACTAGTTTTACATGCAGAGGCAGACCGCCAACAAATACAAAGGAGTTTGGAGCGGCCATTTCTGGTACACTCGCCGCTGCCGCCGTCAGCCAACCATGCCCAGCCCCGAGGTGTGCAACCTCCGAGGTTCGAACGCTCGACCTGTTGGTTAGAATTCCAACCTCCTCGGGAGGCTCACAACTTGGGGTTGGATATGGCTGGCTGATGACGGCTAACAAGCCAGAAATTACCATTCAAGTCCCCCTTTCATTTGTTGGCAATCTATTTCTATAGGGGAAGTCTGTTGACTTCCGGAACGCGTGTTTAGTAAAAGAAAATAATCGCCGTTGACGTCACGGGTTCAAAGTAGACTTGATATTTTGGGCATGGCTGACTGATGACGGCTAACAAACCAGAAATTAACATTCAAGTCTCTCTTTCATTTCATTCATATTGACCCAACTGTGAAAAACTCGGCGCCTCGGTGGGATTCGAACCTACGCAGTAAGGGGAAGGCTTTAATACAGCCAACGCTCTAACCGCTTGAGCTACGAGGCCCCGTCAGACGACGCGAGTTTAATCACATTTGGGGTCAAGTTACCCGCCTAACCTACTGCAACGTCTGGAATCCACCAAATCTGATACAGTTAGTTTACCGCGTCGTCCGGCGGGGCCTCGTAGCTCAAGTGGTTAGAGCGTTGGCTGTACTAAAGCCTTCCCCTTACTGCGTGGGTTCGAATCCCACTGACACGCCGAGTTTTTCACAGTTGGGTCAATATGAATTATTCAAAATCTGCCAAAAACATCTATGAATCCCTTTCATTTGTTGGGAATCTATTTCTGTAGGGAAAAGCTATCGACTTCCGGAACGTGTATGTAGCAAACGAAAATAATCACCGTTGACATCACAGTTTCAAAATGGACTAGATATTTTGATCCCCGACATTGCCTCCTCAAATATAACAACGCACTCAGAGACTCCACAGTCGACAGTAATAAGCATAAAACAAAATTCAAATCTCTAGATTGTGCCCCAGTTAACGGTTAATCAAAAGAATACTTTCGTCCACTTGTAATCAAAACTTTGGCCAGGGAAGTTCCCAAATACTAGGCCAATTTTATTGAAACTTAAAAAGCCTTCTTGGTACACGAGTAATGCAGGTTCGGTATGATTCATCGCTTTAGGGTTCAGCGTACTGGGTTGGCGATGTGCAAGAAGGATCGTGTGACCCTGAGAGGGGTCGCGCGAAAGATGTGTTGGACCAACACAGGAGCCGGATAGGAGTCCGGCAGGCGTTATCGGGGATGTGCACCCGCATCAAATGCCTACATTAGCGTGTGGTCGCACGCCCAGTAGCCGGTTCACTCCACGCCAAGTGGGATGCGTGCCTCCCTCCGCACCCCCATTTGTGTTGTACTAAAAAACTCTGGCCAGTGTCGGCTGTAGATCAGGGGGTGTGGCGGCATGTCTAGGTGCGGCTTCGGCCGTGCCAGACATCTGCGTCTTCTCGCACTTCCTGTCATTTTGACTTCTTCATGGCACCGAGGAGGTGGTGCGCAAGTCTACCATCACTATGAACTAATTCATGCACAAGTCACTGTCTCTGCTCTCACCCTGCTAAAGAGCACACGGTGGACGTTGGCGACAATGACGGTCGAACTGTTGTGCTAAAAGGAAGAAGTAACCGACAGGCAAATGTTCAAATGTTGAAACATATTCTACCTGCAGTATAATTTCTTCCGTATTCCCCAGAACTTTGTGGCTCTTCCTTGTATGATAGTCATTAGGTGAAATTTCGGAAGATTTTGCAAGTTTTCTTTTTAACATGTAGATTGTGTCAGTCGTCACCATCTTGCTTGGAAGCGAGTTAACGGTCGGACAACCCGCTGGCTGAATGAAAAATTTCTACAGTCCAACCGCGTGCGCTCATTCTAGACTTTTAGGCATGACCGCGTAGTTGGTTTGTGCGGACAAGCTCAAAGGAGTCCTCCGTTCTCAGTGAATAACTCTAGCCATTGACGATCCAGAATGTCCAGAGTAGACTGCAATTTATTTGTCTATAAGAGAGAGGGAATAAGCCAGGCACATTCAGCCTTTCCTGGTAAAACGAATGTTTTAGACCGTCGACCATCTTCGTCGCTCTGCGTTGCACCTCTTCGAGTAAGTCGATATCCTTCCTCATCCATGATGAAGCTGCTGGCATTCCATACTCCAGATGAGGCCTTACAAAGACGCCAAAGAGTCTTTCGAAAAGTTCGTTAGGAAATATTTTAAATGCACGTCTGATCCAGTGTAGAGTAATAGTTGCCTTCTGGGCCATCTTTCTACAGTGTTCTTATGGCGATAAATTTGTGGTCGTTCATACGCCCAGATCTCTGTGTCTTTCCACAGCTTCTAACCTCGTCCCGTCAATATAGTACTGCTGTTTGGGAGAGGCATTGCGACCGGTGTTCAGGTGCAAGATCACGCATTTGGACACGTTAAACTACAAAAGCCATCTGTTCGACCAAGCACACAGCTTGTCGATGTTCGACTGCAACTTCTCTGAATCATCGCACTTGATTTCAGTTCATATTTTTATGTCATCTGCGAATATGAGGGCCTCGCAATTCACTTCGCTGATGCAGCCATTAACATAAATCAGGAATAGGACTGGGCCTAAAACAGAACCCTGTGGTACACCACTTTCCACCTTTGCCCATTCCGAGGTAGAGTTACAAACGACGATGATTTACACTCTGGAGGACAGAAAACTCCTAATCCATTTGAACATTCTTCCTTGAATTCCTACATCCCAGATCTTCTGTAAAAGAAGCTTGTGTAGAACACTGTCAAAGGCCTTCTTGAAGTCAAAAAATACGACATCCACTGAAAAACCCTTATCAGTAGCTAGTGTCAATTTTTAATGCGAGTAAAGAACACTCGTTAGGCGGGAGCATCCTGGACGAAAGCCATGATGGGCATTACACAATATTTTGTTCTGTTCCAGGTATTTCATCAAGTGTCTTTTGATAATGCATTCCATTATTTTACACGCGATGCACGTAAGACTGACGGGACGATAATTTCCGCACTCAAGTCTTGGCCTCCTTTACGGATCGGAATAATGACTGCTCACTTCCATTCTTCCGGAAGTTCGCCGTCTTCAAATGACTTTTGAAGTATTGCGAATAATAGTTTGCACAGTTCATTAACAAGCTCAAGAAGTGCTATCTGGGTCAGGCCGTCATGTGAACGCCAATAAAACAGTTTACCGAGTGGCACACTCGGCGATCGGAGATTACTGCAGCGGCGCCTACTCGCGTGAACGGTCATATTTACGGCTACCCCCCACGTTTGGCAGGCAGGCAGGCAGGCTTACCTACACACGCCGACATCGGAAGCCTGGGGCCAGAGCGATACTGCCGGGTGCAAGCAGTTTCAACGCACTTGCGTTTACAGTATTATGCATTGTGAGCCGATTCAATTAGAAAAGGAGACGCTTCGGAAAAATCTCAGGTAAGACGTGGTTATGTAGCCCCACCTGGTGGACACAATACTGTTGGGGTTGAGGTTAGGGGTTAGGTCTAGGAGTCAGGGTTAGAGCTAAGTACAATGGATAGGGGTTAGGGTAGCTATTTGTAAACCATTCAGAGTACAACCACGCATCCCCAATATGTTTACATATTCAGAAGCTCAAGCTGTTGGACTTAAACGCTTGCTTGCCCCTTTGTCCCGAGTATAAACCTCCAGTGAGCCAGCGCTTGAAATGGGCTAACGTTGGCTGGTGATGCCAAATGAGCCAGGAATTGTCATTCTACCGTTCCTGTCTTCCTCAGTACAATTTCAGGATTATTTATCTTTAATCACTGACAAGCTAACAGCTCGTCAGTGGGAGGTTGAGTTTTGACGAGCCTACCATACCCTGCGTCCCGACTAAGGAGCATAGACCTTAATGCGGTCGGCAGGACCAGACACTAATTCAGACACAGTTAAATGACACACTCCATCAAGAAACCCCGTGGGGGTTAACTAAAACGGCCGGAGTAGGTAGGGAAAAATAACCTGTCAGCTAAGGTTAAACAGTCAGTCAAGACACCTCGGCACAGTAACCCCCACCCCGCGAGACCGGAGAGCAACGTGAAGCGACGAGGGGGTAGATGTTCATGGTCAAGCTGCGTGTGCAGCAGACCAACCAGGAAAGCGGGCATGGCGTCCAGTGCGTGTGATGCAGACAAGAGGAACAGATGGGGAGGTTTGAGGGCCTCTACTACGGGGGGGGGTGGTTGGCGGAGGAGCATGAGGTTGCGGATGGGAACAAAGGATATGGGTCAGGGGAGATGGAGGAGTAGGAGGTGAAGGACCATGCTGCATAAGAGGAACAGTGTTCGGGACCACGGCTCTGAGGCAACCAACGTCCGCGACATCTTCGCGAATACTGCAATGTATTTTGAAACATCTTTGCCCCTAGGGAGAAAACCCGGAAGGAGCCGCCGTAGAGTTGCTCCAGGGGTCAGTGAACTCGGCCATATTGGAGGAAGACGTGAGTACATGTCACTAAGCCTTCTCGTTTTAACTCTCAGGGACAGCTATCCGTAATTCGATCTCAATCAATTTTGTTTCCGTCATTGCCTTGACCTCGTACTTCATGTAAAATTTCTCATAGTTTACCGCTGATCTTTTCCGACCGGCAAAAATAAGCTGAGAGAACAATTCCCCTGAATTGTGATTTCTCTTAAAATATGACACTTTCTGTAAAGTATTTTAGTGTAGCTGCTAAAAGTGTATGTAGCCCAAACAGCAACTTTCCAGAGAACGACTAATTATAATTGTCATACCATCGAAAATTAACATTTTCGGAATTTAATTGGTTTCCATCGAAGTTCCAAGTTTTCCGCCAGATGAAAGATGAAGAGAATGTTCCTGACGAATACCTTGGCAGACTTGTCAGGACACGCAGTAGACTTAATGCGAACGAAGTCAATAAGCGGTTTCAACACTTTTGGGTAAAGTGCAACGGCATGACCGGAGATCTTTAAACAATTACTGGGTCTCGGGAAACAAAAGGCAACACTAATTCGGGAGGACTTTTTGAGCTGTGTCATCCACAAGTCAAAGTATCTCTACAAACGGGCAACATTCAGTCTGCCCAAGCATTATGAAAGAATCCATGCTAGTGATAACCAAGCCCTTCTTCCCGCCTGTTCTTTGGGTATTGCCTGTTAACACAGGGGGTTTTCGCCTTTCCTTTCAGCTTATGTGCGAGAGAAAATCGAAGGAACCCTCAGTGCCGATCTCACAAAACGGGAACATTGTGTTACACTGAGAGTCGGTTTGGTTTGGAGGAAGACTGACGGCAGAGATCTCAGCAGGAAATTGCACATTTACTGACTGTTTACTAGTCCAGTTGCCGGAAGGAGTAGGCACCCTGCGTTTGCCCTGAAGTCGCAATCTAGAGCTTTCTCAGGCACATTTGTAGGGACATGCAATCACTTATGATTTCGTCAGCATTCACCGGCATTACTGGCTGCATACCCCTATTCAGTTGCCTACGAGGGCTCCAGAGTTTAGTTCTGAGGCAAAGTAAACTGGTATATGCCATTCCGAAATTGGATTAGTGGGACGTCACTCCAGTTTGACCTCAAAGGCAGTTCTGTTGGGACCAATTTGAACAACAATAAGTTAATCGTGTTAGTGCAGCCATAGATTTAACTAGGTTCTCCAGACCATTGCTAATGTGAGTCACCAAAGAACTCACAAGTAGATGAGGACCTTAGCCGTACTGCTGCTGTTGCTACTACTACTACTACTACTACTACTACTCCTGCTTTCCTTTCTCCTCTTTAGTCACTTGTACATTTTCCTAGAAAATGCAGTCACACCGCAGAGAGATTTTTACTCTATTAAGCACTCGAGGCAGGCAGAAAACTGTCTACTGGCACAGTGACTTTAGAAAGTTTTTTGCTTCGCAAACTGCCTACGAACGGGCCACGCGAAAGATGTGTTGAACCAACACAGGAGCCGGATGGGAGTCCGGCAGGCATTATCGGGGATGTGCACCCATATCAAATGCCTACATTAGGGTGTGGTTGCACGCCCAGTTGCCAGTTCACTCCACGCAAGTGGGATCCGTGCTTCCCTTCCCACACTCATTTGTGTTGTACTATAAAACTCTGGCCAGTGTCGGTTGTGGATCAGGGGGTGTGGCTGCACGTCGAGGGGCGACTTCAGCCGCGCCAGCCATCTGCGTCCTCTCGCACCTCCGGTCATTTTGACTTCTTCATGACACCGGGTCTAGATGGAGGAGGAAGTGCGGTAGGTGATGCGCAAGTCTACCATCATTATGAATTAATTCACGCGCAAGTCACTGTCCCTGCTCCAGCCTGCTGCAGAGTATACAGCGGACATCGTCGGTAAGGACTGTCAAACTTTCGTGCTTCGCCCGGAACTGGCCTTAGGTCGAGAGGTTGCCTAAGTTCAGTCTCAGCCCGGATGAGTCATCCCGAACACCAGTGGATCTTTGCCAGCTCCACTGCCTTTATGTTGACAAAAGTCAGTAATTATTTCAGTAAATTATTAGCTCATTTGCTGTATATGTAGAAGCCGCCTCAGAAACGTAAATTAAACTGCCCCTCTGGCCGCAATAAGGGGATTAAGAGCAGTGAATTTTGGTTGATATCAAGTATTCCTTGTCTGGGCCTAACAGAACCTATGCACGAACAAACCCTAGGAATGCTTCCTCCCCCGGTGAAGAAGGCAAAATAATCTCCTCTTCTGCATTAAAGTCATTACTGTTTCACAACAGGCTAGGAATCATCATACGTTAATGCGGGAAGGCCATTTTTGAGGCATGCAGAGTGTGTTCTAAACCCCGCTTCCTCGTTGACCATCTTACTTCGGACGTTAACATTGTGAACAACCCCTGACGAACTGCCTCAAAGGAGCTCGAGGGATACCTGCCTACCTAACAGCTTTTCAAAAAACTCCACTGGGCCAAAAGTTTTCGTTCTCAAGACAGCCGCCCTTCGGCCACACCTATGGTTTTTATCCATTAACTGGAAAATTGTTCGTGTTATCCATGACAGGAGGTTATCCAGAAAGTTTATTTCCGAGCTGTTCGGTTGACAGATTCTCTTCCTGATCTTTCATCTGCGTGATGCTTCCAAACGCTCGAAGTCCTCACCCTCAACAGGAATGGCTTTGTATTTTTGTCGTCGAAGCATATGGATTGTTTCTCTGGTATATGCTATTGACCATGATTTCTGCCTCCAACTTGGCACTTTCGCAGGCATCTGTTAAAGTTCTAAAAGCCGCATATTCCTGGACGTCCAAAGCCGGTAATCGGCCCATGACCAGGGCTACTCGAGGATGTAGTCACAGCCATCCAAGCTCTCGTACTTTACGAAGCAACCGACTCTACCTGAGGTCTCATGTCTCAGAATGAACATTTTCTCAGAAGTTACGTCCATATATATTATTGCATACTTTTTATTTGTGATACAAAGACTTTGATGACCCGTTACTTTCGCTTTCTGACTGGATTTTTCATTTATATGGTAGTAGCTAGTAAGATCTTTCCACTCTACTGCATGCCACTGATGGACTTCGCTGCTTCTGTTACGGTGGTCGCCCCGGTCGCTTGTTGGTAGTTGTGATATTTAAGTTTTCGTAAATCCATTCTGCATTTTCTCCGCACTCTCTGTCTCAGCTTCGGTTGCTTTCCCTGGCGTCCCACCCAAGGTGTCACTTTCCATATCTGCGTCAAGTAGGTTTCGGGGAACTGCTTGGCCTGATATCCATGGTAATCATTACGGAAGGTGCTTTAAGATCCGAAAAGAGTCAGAATACTCGAAGCCCTCATACACCATGAGCGCAGAGAATTGGGGCCGCCAAAGCGCAATTTCTAAAAAAATCACTCCATATCGAACTTCGTCTTTCGCCCAGGGAATGTCCGTTCCAGGCAAATTTTACAAAACAGAAGTCTCGATCCTGATAACCCAGCTTTGTAATGGGCTGACCCAAGTGTTCTCTTTGGTTGGGCTTGTTCTAATAGTGGTGGTAAACCAACCTTGACTCAGAGGACGGTTTCGAAAAGGTGTGTCTTCGGTCAGTTTTAATCCTTTGGGTATCTGGGTCTAGGTTAAAAGGGGAAGTACGGCCGGCTGGTTTGTTGTGAGGAGTTCGGAAATTGGTGGAGGGAGGTGCTCACTGATAACGCTACGGGACACATTCGTTCGGCTCTATGCCCGGGTGCTCATTCTTGAGTCCTGTCAGTAGCCAATCAACGACCAGTATAACAGGCCAGAATGATATTACTGGCGGAGGTAACTGAAGCTGAAATGGCCATTTCTGACTTATTAGCCGTCATCAGTCAGCCATATTCTGCCACAGGTTTTTGCAACCCCTGAGGCCTGAACAGGCGGCTAACGCCATAACCACTGGGTCACTGGCTCGTTTTCACGTCGGTTGCAATCGGGTGGATTAACATTGGTAGAAGGTTTTGATTAGGGCCTTGGATTTATGACCAGTGGATTTGGGGTTCCAGCTTCAGGGGCTGCGAAACCCGGAGCTCGGTATGACTGACTGATGACGAAAGTAGGTCGGAAATGGTCATTCCAGTCTCGCTTTTCTTGGTCGGTAATGCTATGCTGCCAACAGTACTAGTTCGGAAAGTGAGGGAGGGGGAAGGTCGGGATAACACCTCACGTGACGGTCAGCCAAGTGGACCTACGGGTCACTAACCGAAGGTCACGTAAGTATGTATACATTTTGACCTAGCTGGGTTCTGAATCAGTAAGTGAAAATTCTTGTGGAACTAAATCCTACTGGTGAATGTCACAAGTAAAACGTCTCGAGGGTTGCAATCTACCGGATAGAAGTCTGCCGCGAATGAGCCGTCAGTGTTGCCAACCGACTTTTGCGCTACTGACAGAAGGCTTGCTAAACTCACACAAATTACAGGGCAGATCTATGACGTAAGCCCTTAACTTTACTCTTATGTGCCCCTCCTCTTCGTCGGGTCTGCGATCAAGACCAAACCAAAACAAACAGTCAGTCGTTGCAAGTTTAACCCACGATATCATTGTGTCTACTTAAAAGGTGTAATTCAGTTACAAGGCGGAGAATGGCCTGAAATGCACCCTTCAAGGGCCTCTCCATCGATCATTTTAAGCTAGTGTCATGGTAAGTGAGTTTTGCAAAAACTTCTTTTCTACTCACTTGGAATTGCACAGAACTAGGGCTTTCACTAGAATAATCCATCCCTAAAGTATCCGGCTCATACCGTACCCAATGAAGCTCGCTAATTCAAGTCGAAGCAAGACTGTTCACGTTAGCTCTGCAGGAAAAAGGGCGCCAGAAATGGCAGCACATTTCGGGAGCTTTGGTCTCTCTAGTCATCACCACAGGGCTAGGGTAAGTCATTTCTAAATTGCAATATCAGAAAGGTAGAAGTTAAAGTTCTAGAAAACGAGAGCAAATCGACCTGTTCGGCGTACAAGTAGAAAGTTCGACTAATTGAAAGTGGGGACTGTTCATCGACAGGAAATTATGAGGACGCTGCATTGTTATTTGACTAAAAGGGTGTGGTTGTTGCAATTCGAAATGCAGAAAGTTTACGTAGAGTGCGGAAATCTAGGGAGGAAAATAGCGGAGATGGCTGTCAGTAATTCATCAGTCTCTCAGTCTTCCAGATTAGACTGAAATGGGGTATTGACCAATAAGAAATTAGGATGGCCATTTCCGGCTTATTAGCCATCATCGGCTGGCCCTAACCAACCGCAGTTTGTGGGAGCTGGGATTTGAACCCGGATATCCTGATCATTGAGCGTTCTTAAATTCAACGTTCGCTACTGTGTCAAGATGAGAAACTTAATTGATCTAATTGCAAGACGGAACATACCACTCAAGGTTTGTCCTGAAGCTCTCTCGACAGCCCTCATTGAACGTTGCACACCGTCAGGCAGTATAAGGGCAAGAATGCCAAACGATGGAACATCACTTCTAACTGAAGTAATATTCCAGATCACACCTGACGGGATGGCGAACCCTTGACCCAGATGCAAGACGTTTGACTTACCGCACAATGACCAGAGTACTTTCGTTCTCATCCCAAATTATTCAAGGCTGGATTGTGGATATGACTGCCCGGCGACAGCAAATAAGCCAGAAGTCCTCGCTCCAATCCCTCTCTTTTTGATTGCACACATACCGCCTGTATTGCCTGCCGATAAGCAATAGTTTGCAAGTGCTATTGCCAGGGCTTTCGTTCAAAACGAGACGCGAATGTTCTCTCATTCAATCTGACTGGTTGCATGTCATTCCCAAATGACTGATTTGCTGTGAACAGATCAGGCACAAGTATTCGGCGGAATAGGTTATGATATCGACAAAACGAAACTTAGTTAAGGATGGTTTCAGATGCCGTAGTCCTGCGTAAGCAGCACAGCCTACGCACATTGCGGTCTGTTTTTTTCTCATTCCACAGTAGCGTTTCAATTTGACCATATAGAATCAGTATGTAAACACTCTCCCAAAAATGCAAGATCAAGAGCCTTTTGCAGGATGATCAACAGCGGCGCTGTCTGCGTATCTGATTCCATGATGACACCCTGAAGAATACCATCGCCGCCTGGAAAAATTGCGAATTCTCATTTGCCGGAGTGAATCAAAAGGCATGGGAGAGTAGCAGTGTTTCCTTAGCCGGTCTGATTGCAGAACAAAAGATGGACGTTCTGCTGTGAATTCGAACTCCAGAACGTCCTGTAGACAAGTCATATTGGTCAACGTTCTTGGATCTTGCCAGCCTGTTGTGGACACGTAGGTTGCCGATGACGGGAAATAAGCCAGCGATGTCCATTTCGGCCTGTCCGTTATACCTGTGATGTTGAACAGTGTTTGCAAAAGGGAAAAGGGAGCAAATCTACTTTATTCATGTGAATACCTCATAGATCAATTTGAAACTAAGGGAGGAATGCAAAAGTACAGATGTTATCATCTTAAGAGTACTGCCTTTGACTTTAATGAGTTTTGCAGAGAGTCCAAGCCCACGAAACGAAACGGAGAACATTTATAACCGAAGAGACTGTAGAGAATTGTTGAATTAGGACGAGAACTGTTCCTTTTAAACAAAAAGAAGTAAAAGCTGTGTTTCCCGAGGTCTACGAACTCTTGGTACGTGTGTAACCATCACCCACACATAGTACTACTGCTGCTAATACTTATGTTAAAACTGATACTCTTGCTAGCGCCACAATTACTACTACTATTCCCGTCAACATAGTTACCAGTGCAACCTTGTGCCAACAACGACTTCGCGCAGATGTTTCTAAGTTAATAACATATATTGCTCTTAGTAAATATCGTTGCCAAAACCGCCAAAATGAGGATCTTTGGTTCCTCAGTCGCTACCCCATGATAACTATTATATTGAAATTGAGAATATAGTTTATACATGACACAGGCTGTCATAAAGACGATAGGTGCCAGTGCACTCCCCCGCAGTTGTTCAAACCGAAAAAGAAGTTCGTCTTATTATTTTAAAACGCACCTATTTTTATGAAGGTTAGTGCAACCGTACTACAAACATGTGTAGTAGCAGAGACGAGCTTCGTTGCCTCACTAATCTTCTACTGTTGTGTGAGGTACCTGTGGAGGTTTCGGCTCATTATCTGGTTCCCCAACATTCTCTTAGTGGTTTATGATAGGCACTACAACTTTTAAGTATCTAACTTAGCGGATATTAATGAGAAAATCCGGTGCAAAGTTCGTCAGATCGAGCCTGAAAGGCGACAGTCTGAGGACTTCCGGTTTCCTCACAGAATTTTTCATACAATTAAGTCTTTCCTGTTTCCACATAGTTCATTGTTCCGTAAACGCAACTCACTGTGCAGCACTACCTCCATTCTCCATTTTTATGTATTGCATGCAGTGAAATATGATTCCTCGACCATCAGAAAAGCTCTATGTCCTGGCTGCTAAGGTAACGCACTCCTTAGATGTGGAATAAATTAGGCATGACTTATTTACATAATTCTTGCACTCTCGATGTCTTATGGAGGGCGTCGGCCATCGCACTTTTTGTAAATATATTGTTTGATTGCCTATTTGCACCCAGTTGATCTCACGGACTTCAGCTTAAGCCAAACAAAGCATTTAATTGCCGCGGGGGGTAGTCCAAAACTAAGTGAGCTAATCTGCGAAGAACGAGCCGGTGATAGCGGTAGAGACGTTCATATATAAAAGTGCTAACAGTGATAATGCCGGTAGCGTCCTTATATAAGAGATTGTAAGACAGTTACGATTGCAGCTGCTACAACAACATTTTGTTTGAGCGTTGAGACGCACACAAATTTCAAACTATACTATCAGTTTCATCGAACACATTGACAACAGCGGCAGTAGCATTAGTGGTAGCATCAATAGTAGTAGTGGTAGTCTTAGCCGTAGAAGTAGTAGTAGCAGCAACAGCAGTAGTAGTAGTGGGAACCATCCGCAGTAGCTCATATAACCTGTCTCACTGACAATGACGTTTTACACTGTTAATTGCGCTCTTTCAATTAAGCAAATGTTGGGAGTGTACGACTGAATACCACGTACACGAAAATGACCTGTACTAGATTATGCACGTATTGTGGTTTTCCGACTACTCCTGCGGTCACATGGTGGTGAGCATGCAATAATCGAATCGCAGTACGGACACAAACGGAGAAACAAACCTAACGTCTTCTGGTCCATTTACAAGCTCCGGCCGGTCAAATTACAGCTTCTTATCGGATATGTCTTACATTTCAAATCTTCTCCTCTAGTCAGCTGGTAAGGCTGGTATGCCCGGACATGAGTTATATTGATTTGAGAGCCCGAATTCCATCTTCCTTAAGTACATCAACCCGTATACAGCCTTCCGATCTTACTGCCAACAGTTAGGGTATTGACGACCAACACAGCAGCCTTTCCGGTCTCCCTAGTGAGTAAAACTTCTTTCGATTATTTACTGCCTCTACCCTAGCGTGACTGCTTGCGATGGTGCTCGACTGGACGCCAAGATAACGAGTGGTTCTACGCATTCTTGCGATCAGGCCAGATCAATGACCACCAGTTCTACCTTCACCCATCGAAGACGCCACTTCAGCTACCATAGCGACATCTGTTAACTCGAGTGTAGCACCGCCCGAGGTACATGTGCATGATTTATTCTCCATTAAACGCCAAACAGTCGGCTGCACAATTGTTTCTTGCTTGTGATCAAGAGGATCACACCACAAGAGGAGGACCCGCCAAGTGCGAAGACTAGATAGTCAGGTGAAGGACGTGCGGTAGATAAAAAGTAACAGACGTTAGGAAGTTGCACGGAATGTGAACAACTATAAAACCAGTACCCTAAATGTGTCATTAAGGCAGGTGTTAGGACGGCTCCCCAATCGTCAGGTTAATAGGTTTTATGTCATCATATACAAAATTGCAAACTTATATATACGCACTCAGATCGCCTCTCCATCTTCTTCTACACATACAGTAGGTGGGCTAATGTCAACCGAAATTTCGAAATGCGATTTTGTTTCGAAAAGATTAATTAAGTAGGGTTGTAGAACTAATCATCATGCAGCGTAATTCTATAATAATGCAGTTACCCCAGGATACGGGCTCTCGAGTTAACTTCTTTTCGGCTTCATGTAACAACTATACTCTGTAAAAAATGACTACATATGCAGTATGCACTTTTCTCATTTATTTTTGGTTACTCTAAAAATTCAATTACATTTAATGGAAATCATGAATAAAAATGTTCATTCCTTCGCTCATTCAATAGCCAATTACGTCTTCTTTAAGTTTTATATTCTAAGGAGGGTGATAATTCGGTTTTAAAAAGTTTCTAATTGTGTGACTTTTAAATACCGTGAAATGGCAGTTTATAAAACGTCATGTCTCTGCATTTACCAATGTGGCATGTAAGGTTAACAATATGAGTCAAATCCACCGCTAAATTTTATGAACCCCATATGGTTTCCTCTTAATACCGTTGAGAAATGTATGGTCTTCCTTACGCGGGAAATAAACTGCTTATAGTTTGGAAACCCTGAATTCAAGTGTAACGGCAGATTGGGGTTCAAAATTATCCGGGAATTGAAAAAGCTCTTGTGAGTAGTAAATTGGAAAAAGACGTAACTTTCTACGGAACGAATAAAAGAATGAATATTTTTATGCAAGCTTTCCATGAAATATAACTGAATATTTAGGGGCATAGAGAATCAATGAGGAAAATGCATGCTACATGTGTAGGTATTTTTTGCAAAGTATGGTTTTTGCGTGCAGTCAGAAAGAAGTTTATGCGAAAGCCCGTATCCTGGGGTAACTGAATTATCATAGAGTTACGCTGCATTATTATTAGTTTCACAACCCTACTTAATCTATCTTTTCGAAACAAAAACGCATTTCGCAATTTCGGTTGACATTTCATCAGTTAGCCCATCTACTGCATATGTATACATCTATGTATTTGCAATATTGGCAAACGATAAAATAGCCACTTTATATATGCATAGAAGCTATCCCATAGAACCTATCTCACTTTATATTACTTGAGATGCCTATCTTCCAATACATACACATGTAATGTATCAACCGAATAATTCCAGAAATTACTCAGGGCAGGACATGGAGTTAAGTCTCCGGAGCATGACTTTTTCGTAGTCAGACCCGAAATTTAAATGGAAATTCGGAACGAAGACTATCAAATATTGTGGAATAACACCGTATGCCCATTCTAAAAGAAAGTAGTACAACAAGTAGTATGAGATGTATATGGCAAGGGCATTATTCCGTACTCACGACATAGGTACTAGTTAAAAGCCCAGCCACGTGTTTCGTCGATACTCTGCCTGCGAGGTGGCGAGGCACTGATAAACTTCGATTCGATGAAGTGCTTATTACCCATCTGCTAGAACCCGTCTGTGGACCATCTGCGCCAGGCGTGTCTGTGCGCATGTTTGTGTTCTTGGTCCCAGCTGCTGTTCAGGATGATGATTGGCTGAATGAAGGCAAAATAAGCCCGAAACAGTACAGTATAAATCTACCGGCATTCTGTGTCGTCCCGCCTTGCTGCTATGTACATGTATATGTATCAAGCGAAAAATTTCAGGAATTATTCAGTGCAGGACATGGAGTTTAGTCTCCGGGACATGACTTTTTAGCGTTAGACCCGAAATTTCAATAAGCATTCGAGTCGAAGACAATCACCCACTTTGGAATAACCACATAATGCCCATTCCACGAACAAGAAACACTACGAGTAGTTTGTGCGCCACTTTTATCTGGTGCTTCTTCAAGTGACTTTCAACTAGTTTGGACACATTCTTTATGTGCGGAAGTGTTCGCCAGTCGGTAAAGATAGGGTGTAGGGTCCCCAAGCAGATGGCAACTCCAAAAATACACCCTACAATTCAGTGTAACTGTAAACATCACTTATTATTCCCTGTTCCCATTGTTGGAAATTTCCTGCCCTTCCTCAATAAATTTAAACTCATCAGCGGCGTCTTATCTAAGGTCCGTTATTTTTTTTAAAAATCGCTTCTTGTTTATCTTTCAATTATCACGCTCACGTTCTTTGTCGAGTGACGGCGTACAATAAGACTTTCTGCAGACATTTGCTTATTTTCTGTGTCGTCTTGCTCCCCATCCTGTGTGTTGCGCCACCCGTAAAACCCTCACTATCACCATTCATAGTGTGACACGGTCCACATGCTATTTCGAGTTAGTTGGGGGTCTTACAAGCCCGTCAGTCTTTTGGCTTGGGCGCCTGATAGGTTCAATCTCGTTCCTCGTCTTTTCTCTTAACTCCTGCCGCCTTATGCATCGGTTCACAAAATCACTAGGATACCCATTGCGGGAAAAGTTTGAAAAAAGTAATTCCGTCCTGTTTGGTAAGGTTTTGTTGTCGAAACAGTGCTTTTGCCCGGTTAAGGATGCCCTTCGTTCTGACAGCCCATGCGTCAATCGACAGATCGAATTAGATGCTGTGTACAACAATCCTAAGGGGAAATGGAAAAGGCGTTAGCCAATCAGAACGTGATGCCAACCCAAAGTAAAGCCTGACTGGCAGGAGCGACGGGGAAATATCGATTTGTGGGCGTGTTTAAATTTTGACTGTTTTGCACACTTGCTTCACGTCTGAGGACGACCTGGGGAACCGAAGTCGAAAATTTGCAAAATAAATTCCGTTACTCACTTTCTTTTAATTATGCTTCTTGGGATGAAAATTTTTAAATTCGTACATATATATGGACAGAATAACGTTACCATCAAAGACAGTGAGGACTGCGATGGGCATTTCTGGCTTATTAGACGTCTCCAGACAGACATACCAAACCCCTAGGTGTAGAACACCTGGGGCGCCTTTCTACCACATATAAATGGCAGAGTGCAGGATACAGAACGGTATCCAGGCGGCCGAATAACATCGCGTTGCTCCCTAATCTTGCGACTGGGGAGCCCTAATCTCGGACTTTGCCGCCATAGTCTCCATGACGTCAAAGAGGGTAATACCTGTATTATTCCTACGATACTGAGGGCGCAGGTACAAACTTAAAGTCCGGACACGTGTTTTGCTGATTTTCTGCCGCTGTATGACACAACTGCTTGCAGACAGCAAATATTGCGGAAAGATTTTCTGCGCTTTTCTTTCTTTATATCATATCACTTCGCGCCTGTTCATTTGAAAACCTACTACTGGTAGACCTAACGACTGCCATGCATCGCTTTTTTGTTGTTCTCACCTTGAGGCATCCCAACCCTTCGATATCCGACGGCTTGGTGACCATACAATTATCTGGCCAAATCCCTAGTTATTTTTAGCCAAAAGCCGAACCAGGAGAGCTCTAGAATAGAAGTACCGAAAAAGACGGAGGACCCAGATGGGTACCTTTGGTGTATTCGTCATCACCAGCCAGTCAGACCATGTTGGTCTTCGGCCATTTTTAAGTTGAAGGCTCCACCGTCTTGGTCACGGACCCACACTCTATCCCATGTGATCACGAGTTGACGGTCGTAGGCGAGTGGAGTTTCGGCAATCCGATTCTAGGAATAGACACGCACAACCAAAGGCCAGACTTGATGAAAGAAAAGAAGCCATAAAGACCACTTACGACATCAATTGTAACCGTTGATATTTCTTCCACATTTCTTGTTGTTATTCGGTCACCTCGGAGGGCTCTAGGTTGGGACTCTAAGATAAAACGGGACGCGAAGGCTTCATCCTTCAGCGTTTCATCTCAACATGGCGCCTTGGTGTTGCTGAACGCTTGGCTCGCAACGAGGCCAACTTTCGCTCGGAGGAATTCTCCATAAATCGAGGACCAAGTTTTCAGTTACTGCTCTGGCAGCCGTCTGAAACTACCAATACATCCACTGGCCCTCTCCCTCCGCCGATTCCCCAGCCTGAGAAGCGCATTGGAGACTGTATAAACAATATATTTTGTGCAATTTACAGATGTAACGATGGTACTGATAACTTGCACTTGGTAGTTGACGGTATGGGTGCAGACGATGGCAACCAACGGACATAAGTGAGGGAGGGGACATTTTGCTTAGGAGAAGGCGTGGTGTGTAGGTCAGGTAAATGCTGGAAGTGTGATGACTAAACCCTCGAGACCAGGGTAAAGACAAAGGGGAGGCAAGGATTGGGAAAATTAGTAATAAAAACTAGCGTTAAGAACTACGTGGGGTCAGCACAGACGGATGATGGCAAGCGACGACGAGGCGCCGACGATCCTGTACGGACGAGCGAGGCGACGCCGCCATAGAGGTGGTATGAGGGTGGGGCAGGAGTAAGCTAAGGTGACATTTTTACAAGATGACAGCAAGCGCAATAATGATGCGGATGACGCCCCGGGTGAGTGTGAGGGTAGTTTGGATGCAGACATCAAAACAGAATCCAAAAATCAATAAATAATTATATCACTAAGGCCTGAGGATAGGCGTCATTCGCCTAAATTGCATGGGAAGAACCTAATGACCCACTGAGAGAGGAGGCCAAGACCACGAAAAACAGGACAAGAAAAAGTACATGTTAAAACAAAGAAGTTAAAGCACAAGAAGTAAAAGACGGAGAAATGATGAACAGAGAGAGAGAGGCAGCGAGGAGGTGGACTGAGCTGTGGCGGTGTGGGCGAAGACGAGAAAGGTGAAGAGGGAGGAATCTTTCTTAAACTCCCCATCTCAGGCCCACCCGCCTAGGCGGAGTCCAAAAAGGGAACATCACAAGGATGCTGCCGAAAGAGCTAATGAATACGAGGCCCTCAGTGCCAGCGAGGCGAACACCCGGGCGACAAAGATCCACAGCAAAAACGACAAGAACTGGAGGAGGTGCAGACGATAACACACCGGCGGCCGTAATGTGTGATAAAAGTTGGAAACATCGAACGAAAGAGTGCGCGGATATGATACAGATGTTGCAATGGGCAGGGCGGGATGCCGGTGCATGGCGGGCGCTTGTGCTCGAGAAGAGGACTACCATTGGAGAGCGGACGCCGTTGACTGGAGGGTTTAGAATACGAAGAATTGGCCTGTTTAACGGTGGTGTGTAAGGTGGAAGCACTGTTGGCTCCACGGGGATTAGTGCCATCGGTGCGAGGCTGGCATTTCCTTCGCTTGCGCGACGTTTGACCTAAGGAAAGAGGTGCAAAGTGTATTAGGCACTATTGCCACTAACGGCTGTTGCTGAGGGGGGGAGGAGGGGTTCAATTCTTGGTGGAATAGGGTTGTGCAAGGTAGTGAGACAATGTAAGAAGTAGTGCTGAGCAGCACGCCTTGATGCAGGCGTCCCATGTAAAAAACGTACAGCTTCGTTTATTAGACCACCCTTAGAAACCATCAAAATCGCGGAGGTAGGTGAACCGGCATGGTCTGCTTGTTATTAGGTGATGTCCTGAGTTGTGCAGTGAACAAGATGGCGGTGGTGGTGGTGGTGGTGGTGGTGGTGGTGGTGGTGGTGGTGGTGGTGGTGGTGGTGGTGGTTGGGAGCGGGTTTTAATTGTCCATCGGCTGACAGCGCTTGTTCTTCTGTTAGCAAGGGGTTTTCGTGGGCACCACTGACTGCTGTACCTTAGGCAACTGAATAACATCGGTGTCCCGGTGGCCAAGGCCTTTCGATGTTCGGAAGTCAACTCTGCCACTCGCGTTCCACAGCGGATCCGAAATGCAACGGAGGCACTTGCTCAGTCGTCCTTAGTACATATTTTAGCATTTCTCGCGCCCTATCCTTCTTTGCCAGTCGCGGGACTCCCGATGGCGGGCCAGGAACCACTTGTTCGCCCACTGAAGTCATTCCCTTAAAATCCACTTTTAGTGCCTCTGCATGCTTTCTGTGGATCCTTCGTCAGCGGATAGTGGCAAACTGGTGCGGCGCGCGTGTTCTTATGATTCATCACTTTGGCAACGTCACACTGCTCATTCGTGGGGTCTGCGCTCCCTCCTTGCCATTAACTCGTTGTGACCTGCGTGTCAAGTAATGTTGAGGACACCCCCTTTTCTTTCCATGTGAGGCAGATTTCGGACAGCTTGCGACGCGTCTGTGCGCACTTCCGAGCCATTGTTGGGCTGCATTGTTGTCTGTTCTAAGGCGTAGAGGGAAGTCCCATGAGTTTTCTGTCATCTCGAAAAACGCAGACTGGGATGTCCGCAATCCGGCCTGGCAGATGGATTGGTCAACTTCAGAGTGCTGACCCTTTCTACAATGTTGGACCGATTGCCTACTTGGTGGGGAATCGGACACCGCGACCTCCAACTCAGGCTCCAATCTTGATGGAAACATTCGTAGAGACCGCACATTCTTTACTGTCCCAGTCCGTTTCAAAGACGGCGTGGACTGCGGTTAAATGGCATCTACAGTGGGTTCACGGTGGCAGGCCACGCCTCGGTTGGTAAGGTTACTAAAATTGCCTACGCACAATAACCCCTTCTTGTCGAGCCCTCCCAGCTTCATCAGAAGGAAACTCCAGTTGACGCGCTTGGATCGTGATGAGGGATCTCTTTCGCTGTTATCCTGCCCAACTTGACAATCTCATGACCAGCGTATTGCTGACAGGCTTAAAATTTCTTCACCGTCCTCCCAGACATCCAAGGCATTCAGAAACACATTTTACTGAGCGACCAAAGCTCTAATCCGTCGCCGACGATTTACAAATGGCGTTTGTCTGGCTTTTTAGATTTTTATCCATACATCAGCGTGCCTGATGAATGTAATCTGACAATTATCGGCGAATTCCTGGAAATTGAACGTAAAGGGGCCTTTAGTCCTCGACGGATGCCGTTGGTCAGCATCGGGTCTTGTGGTTGCCCTTTTTGGGGGAGATGTTAACCTCGCACTCTAGTGCGAAAACATTCAAAATTCCATTCTTTACTCTAGACTTCAATTACGCCACTATCCGGCCGGAATTGCTTGAATGACTCCCCGAAAGGACACAGGAATAGAAACGCTCTCCCCCTCATGGAAAAACAAGTAGACTGCGCTAAATTCGAGGAAGGATAACTATTCCCGTGTCTTAACCCTAACCAAAATCTTAACCGTAACCCTCTTCTAAGCCTTGACCTTAACCACTACCACAATTTTCCGGGAAGTTGGCGCAAAGAGACCTGTACTGCAGGCGGTTTTTGTTCCCACGTCCTGCCGGAGGATTGACTTATGCGGGTATCTAAACAGGACACGAGAACTGGAACCGCCTACAACACGGGTGGCTTTGAGCCAACTTCCAGCGAAATTAGGGTTACGTTCAAGGTAAGGATCAGGGATAAGTAAAGGATAAGGTTTAAGGTTAGATTTGAAGTTAACGGCGACGAGAGCCAGGATGAAGTTTAGGGTTAAGGTAGGGGCTATTGTTAACTGCAGAGTTAAGGTTTAGGGTAGAGTTAGGGAGGAGATTAGGGCAACGGTTTAGTTCCATGTTAGGGCTATTGTTGGGGTCAGGACACGGGAATATTTTGCCCCTTCCGGAATTATGCGCAGGCCCACCTTTATTATTTAGGCGGGGTGTTCCTATTTTCATGCCCTGTTTGAATGTCGACATAAGTCAGTCCCGCCGAACACTCCCTACGCACCATCCTCTGCACTTCCCTTTTGGCCTTCATGTGAGCCCACATTGTCACATTTTCAGAGTAGAGACATACAGAAGCGTTTTACATTTTAGACATAGCTGCTTCGTTGCTGAAGACCAGAACCAACAATAGTGACGACCCTGCGCCCTGTCTGAAGGTTACCTATTTTCCTGGTTTGCATGGAAGACGGGGGGAGGGTTGAGGTGTCTATTTTCGAATCCTGGAGTATTATAAATCCTCTCTACACCAAAGTGTCAGTGGCGATGGCGATATTATTTATGTACAGGGAGCAGGGGAAAAATCAGGACTTACGTGACTAGGGCTTTGTAATTGGCCGCGTTTTTGTTAAGAATTAAGCGCGCAGTCCGCGTATCACGTCTGTAGTACTCTTGCACGGTTTCCCAAAGAATCCCTATAAATAGATAGAAAAG
>CACRXP010000232.1:655333-707707 GCA_902702965.1 Spirometra erinaceieuropaei
AGCATGCTTCGGATGTGACCAGTAAAGGCTTTGGCGGCTTAAAAAGTTGATAAAGTGAATGAACCTCTGTCTGTCTGCCAAATACCCTTTTACAGACGGCAGGGCTTACGATGACTGAGGCCGCCAGGCTTTAGCACACAGTTAATGTTTGTCGGTTTGGCTACACGGCTGAACGTACTGAGCTTCAGTGGCGGGAGATCACTTGAACTTCCGCTGGTATTCAGGCTCTGAGTGAGTGAGAGAGAGAGAGAGAGAGGAGAGAGAGGGAGAGAGAGAGAGAGAGAGAGAGAGAGCAGACATACTGCATGTCGCCCTACTGCGTCCGCCTGAAATTGCTTCTTTTCCCGGTTGGAAGTACGGTCCCCATTCGTCAGGATTTAGATATGAGGTCGCCTCTCCAGCCGTTTAAACTCCGCCCCACTGCCGGCAGACCGTTGGTACATGGCCAAATGAGGTCGCTGTCACGACAGCGTGAGGGCAAAGCGACGGCTTTGGTTGAATCAAGTGAGTCAGGTCACCACGCCGGCAGTCAGGACAAACAACGGCACTGTGGACACTGGCGATGACTAACAGCGTGTCCCAAGCAGCAAGGTCAAAGACAAACCGGTCTCACGGACTCTGCAAGCGAAGGAGCTTGTCAGGTGAACGCCACGCCCCATTTCGGAAGTCATCAGTTTAGCGACAAGTCCGGTGAGAGGGAGAGAAAGTGTCAGGAAAGGGCCGTGAACAATCGTATGGAAGGGGGGGGAGGGGGAGCGTTCGGTCGAAAACGGTTCTCAGACAATTGGTAACTTTAAAGTCCTTCTCGCCCTCAGTATGTGGTAGGAAGTCCACACCAGAACAAAGGCAGGTGAAAATAAAAGGATACACTTCGTCGAAGGATGAATAACTGTCGGTTTTGACCACATCAATGAGCGACACCACCTGGAATCGAAATAAGAAACAAGGCTTCGTCAGCAGAAATAACGGCAGTTAATCTATGCATACGTGAATTTATAAGATGTGTTAGTGATCGACATTGGTGTGCAAGGGAATATAGCGCGGACGCAGGCAGATTTTTCAGGATGCCCATCTGGGACTCCGACAGAAGCAAGCAGGGTCTCCGTGGAGCTTACTGGCGATGCGAGTATGGCGAAACAATTATCTGAGCCTGCCCTCACTTCCTTTGTGAACGAGTACGTGGATTAAGTCGGGATGGCGGTTTATTAACCATCGTCAACTGGATATATCCCAATCCCCATCGATGAGCATTAGGCCCAACGCTCTACAATTAAGCCACGAGCCTGTTATCCGGTCTTTTGAGATCGGGACAACTTCTTTAGGAGTGGGGGGATCGTTCACCAAGCTGATTGCAATACAGCATATACTCGTCCCACTAGCTCTTGGGGCCTTGAAGACGGTCACGTAGAGACCAGTAATCAACAAAGACAGGAGAGACAGGAATGGACATTTCTGGCTCCTTAGCCGTCATCAGTTAGTCATGCCCAGCCTCGGATTTGGGGCACCTCGGTTTCGCACCCACGATCTTCGGTCATTGAGTCCAAACCTGGGGTTGGGTATGGCTGGTTGGTGACGGTTAACAAACTAGAAATGACCACTCCAGTTTCCTTTGTCTTTGTCGGTGCTCTTTTCAGCACACGTATACACACTTAACCCGAAGTTCTCTGACAATTTGTTAAATTATTTACTTCCACACAACGCATGGCAGGTCAGACACCAATTTTAGTGTAATCACTGTGGTTAAATTAAACCAACTATGTCAAACCTGATAAGTGCCGTTTTGAGGAATTTGCCCCAAGCTCCTTCATGACTTTTTGACTAAATAAGAAACTCTCACGCGGTGGAGACAGGGGAGTGAAAAAATGGTCTTGCAAACTGAAGTTTCCGCGATTTGGTGTAGTCAAAAAACCTACTAAATATGTCCGGCCCTAAAGGACGTCATCACGGGTAGAGCGCTACTCCAAACTATGACGTCATTGAGCGAGGCCGCGAAAGAGCTATCGCCTGCAGAAGCAGAGCCAGGAGGAGAGCGACATGGACAAGAGAGACAGCCCCTGGCACGACGTAAAACTAGACCAGCCGGCCGGCCGGTTGGCTTGGCCGGCGGCGACGGCGATTACTGTGGACTTGCGCGCCGTGGCCGCGGTGCATGCGTTGCCTGAGCACGGCACAACGCGACGCAGTTTTTTTTAAATCCGCGACCAATCAGGGGACGCCGGGGGAAAGAGACTATGTTCGCATCTTCTGTGCGGTTGAGACCTTGTGTTGGCGTGCCAAAAAGCCAGGAAAATGTAGGAGACAGCGGCACCAACGTGTACTTACCGGCACTTTACAAAGGGCAAAGTTCGAAATGGAGAACTTGTGCGATTCTGTACGAGATAAGGCAGTGGAATACTTACATTGTCATGCCTCAGGAGTGACAACATTTTCAGTTCACGGTAGACACGCTTGGCGGTGATGGGATTGTGGAAGACGCGTGGAATCCGCTTTAGTGCCACTTTCCGTCCGTCGCGGGGATCAATGACCGACCTGAACACACACCGACACGGGCACATTGAGACATTGGTATAGAAAACGCATTTACACAAAATACTGAGAGTCTATGTAGGCGTCAGATTTGGCAGGCCGATGTTTGTGCAGCCGAGTATGAGTAACCTGAAAATCTTGCAGCTCGCAACGTCGGTTTGTCTGAATCTGGCCACAATCAGTTAATAGGCTGAGTGTCTAGATTAATGGGCTCTCAATTCATTTATCTTCGAGTCCAGACAGTTGCCTTTAGCAAGCGCTGGTTAGACATAACGTTGGGCTACGTTTGCAAGGTTTCTGACAACTGCCTAACCAAATAAGTAGATGAACTTTTGAGGGGGTGTGTGACGGTGCGCATAAATTATACGCAAGCGCTGCTTAAGTCTCAATAAGGTGACCGTAGATAACCCTTAAAATATCGAATCAACAGGACAGAGTGCACTGTGAAGTTCTTTCCTTTGTCGCTCTGCATTCCATCGTCTTCGTCCAGATCGGTGAACCTCTATGGTATCATGTTCGTCTAAGAGGGGGCGGGTTAATCAATTCTGGCATGAAAAGCAACCGTACACCTCATCGGCAAGCCGCAATTGTGTCTTCACTTGTGGACAGAGACTCAAGTGTCGGTAACCGAACCTGTTCTAGGACTGAGCCACAAAGAGTGTTTTTGAGCTACTATTGTGTGTCTGCTGAGCTAGAGCAGATAAATGGATAAGGACTTAGCCTCGAAATATGCGCTAGGGAGTGCAGGACTAGGGTTTAATCAACGTACCTTCTCCTTACAACTCCAATAGTAATTCCAGTGGGTTTTTGCTAAAACTACGAGGAGGACACCGTATATTCTGGATTGCCTTCCAGCGGGCTTTCCCCACTGCTAAACATCGAACTTCTGATTCATTCAGCAAATGGGAAGGTATGTGACATGGTGAGTTTAGTTTCGCGCAGGAGGTGATAACTAGCTTATTGTCCCTTATTTGAGGCAAGAGACTCTGGTTTTCAAAACTGCTTCTAATAGTGGGGGGTTTGTGTGGGTTACAGCAGTTATGTAAACGGTCGGTTGAATTAATCGCCCCCCCCCCGAGAGTGACGAACGGTGCGGGAACATGGGGAAATTGCATTCAAACGCAGGAAGAACAACTGTCCGACTTCACTTACACTCCTCGTCTCAACTGTTTGCGCCGACCTCGCACCTATACTAGTTGGTAGAACTAACCTACAGCGTTAATGTACGCCTAGATGTCAGATGTTGGTGAAATTTTAAACAATGCATGCGTCCCCACAGGTAAAGGTGTAAATTAAGGTATTTACTAGGTGAGACGTCAGTCGTTTGGACAGAATTAGGAAGCAGAATGAGTCGTTTGTTTATTGCAACTAAAAATGGCGATGGCTGGCAGACGACAAGCCGGAGATTTATTTCCCCGCGGACGTGACACCACGAACCCTCGACCGTGCGTCAGTCCACCTTCCACCATCACAGAAGGCGGATGACCCCGCCGCGATGACCCTGTCTGCCGGCTTACGCGTCAATGCGAGTCGAAGCTACGGCAGCTTGTTTTACCATGTTGGCTTGTAGATTTTATTCATCCGTCTACCCCCACCACGGCAACAAGTGATTGACCCAGTCAGACTGACCCAGCCGACAGAGTGGCTAGGCGTGCACGTGGGTTAAACTTAAAAATAAACAGGCAGGTTATTTCGTCATGTCGGTACTGAGCCACTGGCAACGCGGCGGATAAAAAGTGGACTGGTTCGCCCGACCAAGGTTAAAACCTCACCACGGCCCCGAATACGAACTTTTCAGAGCTGCTGCAACCAGGGCAACAGCTCAGCACCTCTATCAGGGCTCTATTGGTTAATGATTCAGGGAGCACACCGGTGGGAATTCCTACTATGTAAGCGGTCTCCCCTACATTTTTCGCAAACACCAAAACACTCCTAGCCCGTCGAGGAACTCCGCTCTCGTTTCTTGCCGAAGGGAACTACAGCACAGTGACTCCCCTATTCGTTTCCTGTCTAGTGTCACAGGGACGGGTACTGCGATGATATCCAAGTGTCAAGGTTCGGGGAACTCCTCTTTAGATTTATCTGGGGCGGTTAATCTATACACGGATGCTGATCGTGCTGCAGTTAGGCATGTAGACCAGAATTCCTCGGGAGGAAAGTTATATCAACATCCTTCCCCTTGAAAAGGGATGAACAGTCAGAATATCATTGAGATAAGCACACCTGCTATAGGTGGCGAAGCCAAAGCTTCTGCAAGTGAATGTATGGGACGGAAGGTGTTAGTCCTTTGATCAACTAAATTCTCAAAAGCAGACACACCCAATGTGGCCTAATTACAGAGCGGACTGCAAGTCTTATTTCAGATAAGTAGATTGGGCAAAATAGCCTGCAGCAACTGGATCCGAATTAATCGATGTCGGGTCTCTTTTAAGTTGTTATCTTGTCCGTGTTATAATAAGGTGATTCATTTCAGAGTTCCCTTTAACGTCTGACCTTGCCAGTTATGTCTCTATGTGTAAATAATGGATACAAAACTGTAAACTTTTCAGTCCTGAGGGAAGCCGGTTTGCTCGTAAGAAAAACGCTCCTCTCAGTGGAACGCAAACTTCTGTTCCATGTAGAGGAAGACAATGTGTAATGTGGGTTGTCTGGATAGGCAATCTAACATTTTTGAAAGCAGGCTGACTGGGCTGATGCCGAAATCAGACTATGTTTCTATGTACTCTGAATGAAATGATGACGAATACAGCTAGAACAAAAAGGAGATCTTTGAACATATAAGAATAAAGTCACCAATAAGTTAGTAGCAAAACGGTTTGAGCATCACCCAGCAAGAGCGTCAGGCGATATGACTTACCAGACCACTCCAAATGCACCGTATCCAAGACCCTTCTCCAGTGACGAGTGCGAACTTTCGCCAGGGGCCCTTGGAGGCAAAAGGAAGGGTTTGTAGTGACCAACGCCACCAGCCTCCGCGGGATGCACGTAAATGGCTAGAAGTGCCTCATCCCTGGACTGAGTTTGGGCAAAAGAGGAAGAGGCGGGGGAGCCAACATGATCCAACGAGGAGACGCTTGGAGAGCCGGTTCGATTATAGGGGGATCCCGAACTCGAGTAGCTCTGTACGACATTGCGGAAAGGTCGATGCATTACCGGACGATGATTAACAACCGATGTTGACATAGTGATTTTCTAACACTGCGATCTGGTACGCGAACAAGTGTCGCGCGTTTCGAAAAGGACCCGGGCGACGGGGTTTACAGCATGCAGGTTTTAGGTCCACTGTGAGGAAAGTTGGTGATGGGGAAGAAACTGCCTCCAGCACTTGCAGCCGGGTAACCAGTTATAGAGCGATACTCTGACGTTTAATATATATAGTCAGAGGAGGTGGAGGAGGAGGACACCTCGGAACAACCGCCGCGCCGACGAGTCCGAAATAAGTGCGTCAGAATGCCGGTTGTTGGCGCGAAGGGGGCAATGCGACGAAGACAGCGGCAGCCCGCGCTAACTGGCTAGCTCGCCTCTCTTGCTGACGCGCCTGCCGGCGGCGACGCAGTGTCGACGCCTCGCGCACAGAGAGCGTGGGCAGACAGGCCTCGGCATGTGCGTGCATGAGTGTGTGCGCGCGCGCGCACTCGGAGGCTTGAGCTTACGGCCATGCATACAAACGCACGTTTTCTGCGTGTGCACGGAATTGGCACAAATCATCGTGACATGCAAACCCGGCTTTTCTGTTCCTTAGGCTATGGAGCAGTACGTGCCATGGTGAATACCACGGCCTAAGCCAATCTCACCGCCGGATCATGCTCTGCATGCTTAAGCTGGCGGAGAGCCATTAACATTTTGGAGCCAGGTCACATTTGGAGGAGAGGGACTGTGTACGGCGTAGAAGGTATAGGGCATTGCCTTGCTCACCAGAGCGCCCAGACTCGAGCCTCTGTAGGGCTAAAATAAAAACTATTATTATTACTCAACTCATTAAGTCAACGACTGTGTAATGGGTCTCACGCACGAGGTTACATGTCAGGTTGCAGATCCGGATCACGAAGTCCTTCCGCATGGGGCACCTCGGCATATACCTTAAATTCCTCTCTTGTGTTGAAAGAATGCAAGTAATATTTTCCCTAGCTATTTTATTAGGTGCTCATATTCACTAGACAGCGAGCATTCGATGAGAAAAATTGCATTAAAAGTTGAACTGTATCTCTGACCCATGGCATACAATGTTCTCGGTACCAGGAGGCAAAACAGACTCAGCAAACACCTTTCAAACTCACTTTCGCAAACCAGGGCACCCCGTCAGCACATGTATCTGTCCTACGGGCCGGTCTAAACTTGGACTGGGGGTTGATCATGATCCCGTCAGAGAGTCCAGTCATCTTACCTTCTTAGTACAATTGATGAATAAAACTGAAAGTTTTTGCAATACAGATAGCGTAGGGGAGCTCCTACTGCGAGTCGCCCATTAGACATAGTTCTACCTGTAAATTACTACTCCTTTTTATTTTTAGGGGATTAAGATGAACTAGTCACTTGTTAAAATCCCAACCGTGTCCCAATATGTCGGAAAAATGAACAGGAGGCCATGGCTGGGATTTTAAAGAGGGCAGGTAAAGGAGCTGGACAGGGCAGACCACATCATAAAAATACACTCAATTATATCGGACCAGGCAAAATTCAGAAAAATAGAAAAGTTAAAGTACAAATGATTGTTTAAAAAGACTTCAAAGGGATGGTTTCATAAACGAACAAGATCCGGCCCGCCGTCACGCCCATACCTTGGTTATACGACATATGCACATAGATGGCACACCGGTTCGTCCAATCCTAGATATGACGAAGGCGCTGTTCAATGTAATGGTACTGTGCCTAACGGGGAGGACTACGCCAGTGTTGTATCAGCTCGCAATACATAGTTAGCTGGGTACTTTTGAATTCGCTAAAGGCGTAAAAGACGGCCAGATGTGGTTATGTAGCCCCACCTGAAGTGAAAAAAACCCCAGTCCCCTGTAATACGGGACCGGGGAACGCACGGGCAACGAGGTCAAGTAGTTGTATGTAAAAGAAAAGCTATTGGGAATGCGCGGTTGCACTTTGAGTGGTTCAGAAATGGTTGCCCTAATCCCAACCCCAACAGTATTTTGTCCATCAGGTGGGGCTACATAGCCACATATAACCTATAAGACTTCGATCTAAACGGAATGAGTTTGATTTCGCTAGATGCCCCGTCTCTTTTTGCGAACGTTCTGATGACAGAAACCGTCAACTAACTCTGTGCATCCATCGCCTCCCATCAGCAGGATATGGAAATGCGGATGAACATGCAGTTCCTATTTGCTAATAGTCTCTATAGATATGTACATGAACGAAGAAGCTATAGGCTGGTCCTTTGGTCCGTTTCTGGAGAATATACTCATGAACAAGCGAGAAGCTTTCCAGCAACAAATGAACAGTCTGAAATACTAAGGGCGATATGTGGAGGATATATTCGCGAGTGCACCCAAATGAAGCGACGTTTCAGCCCTACTGGGTGTCATTACTCAGGACCAACCGTCACTCAAATTTACGCCGAAAGAACAGTCCGGATCGCTTCCCTTCCTGGACGTACTTATGAGTAGAAGACTCGAAACGTAATTTCGGTCGCAGCTTGACACAACGGGTAAAAGTGATCTGCTCGGCTGATTGAATTGAAAGACTATTTGTGCTTTTCGGATGCATCTTTCGTCAGAGTGGGTACCTGATCGATTTATTGTTAAGAACATGACCAAAGGCTACCAAAACCCCCCCCCCCCCCCCGGCGCTGACGAAAGGAAAGAAAAGGTTTCTCGTCAGGGTCCCGTTTCAAGGGGAAGCGCAGAGTGGACTTCTAAAATGGCATAAATGAACCCAAGTCTAGCGAACTTTCGTCTTCGATTTTTCATCTTCAGGCCTATACATTAATATAAGTTCGGGAAAAGCCACGAAAGTCACAACAGCCAATGAGCAGCAGTTATGGAGGAGGGGTTTACGACCGGCAAGCCGATTAGAAAATCCTGCCTAACAATCTCATCGCATTAATATTCTATGGTTTCCATGAGGGGAGCATTCATGAACAAAGACAAGACATCTAAGGACATCATCGTGTTCGCAATGAGATTCTTATTTCTTACGGAACCGATGAATTAAAACCTGTCTCGTAGTCCTTGCAGTGCTATTGTGTGTCGAAGAGGCTTAAGCCTTTCCAGCAGCCACTTGACAATTGTGACAAGCCGAACTGCACATGCCTAATACCGGCCGCATTGGAAGGTCGAGTTTATTAATCCTCAGTAATCCATAGAGCCTCTGAGGGCTTGAGAGATCCAAACTCTTGTTCACTAAGGAAACCTTGGTCTTTCAGTTTCCAAAGACATTCCTGTGCCCTCAGCTTGGTCCTTAATTTCCTTCTACTTTCTGAACTTGATATTTTCAGACAGGATTGATTCGACCTTCGAAACATAAACGTAATTATTCACTAGAACGAGACCGGAACATTTGCCCTTGTTTTGGCTTAATTTTTTGAGCTATTCTACGTGACCTCTTGTGATATGTCCTTAGGTGTTGGAAGCAACAATTCACAAGTGTGAGATTGAAATACTTTGTTTTCTCCGGCACCGTAGGTACTAAGTCATACCTCTGACTCAAGATGTTTTGAAACTGAACCTCTGTCACTAATCCTTTTGATATCTGATTGGGGAAACAAAATTTATGGCCTAGGGATAGCACTCCGATCGAGCATTTGTTGAGGATGGAGTTTGTCGCATTATGTATGTACCGGGCTGGAACATTGGGAAAAGTAGCTTGTACGTTGGCCGGTTTGACACTGAGAAGAAGCTTCGCCCATTTTACTTCGATCCGTTTTTTGTTCACAGTCTCAACACAGTTGCTAAATTGTCGTCGTCGCTCTTCTTCAGTCAGTTCGTTCAATATCACCACGCTTTGTTACAAATTGTGATGTAACTCGTTAATCTTCGTTGTGATACCTTCTAATCGGTTCTCAGAGGTCTCTTTAGTGCCGTACTCGAGATTATCGACCGAATCTTACGAAGCCACCTACAGCAATCACAGGAATGTCCACCTCTTACGGTGCAGTTTGTGATGAAATCAGAAATCACTTTCGCTTCGCCAAGATGAGTGTTATAACGCAGGTATTCATCGAGTACCCTGAACGACGAGAGACACTTGGATTTTTTAAGTTCTGCGATGATACCCATGTGAACGCTGGAGGAGGCGCTAGTATTATGCACCTTCTCAGCAGTTGACGGCCGTGTATTTTTCTCCACTAGTCTCATCCTATACGGAGAGGGCGAGGAAAAATTGCTATGCTAGACCACATATATGCGTATTTACTCTTTGTCCCGATCCTAGGGGACATAATTTGCTGGTCGCACGAGCCGGTGTTTGCCCAAAAGAATAAAAGAACGTCATGTTGCATGGGTAGAAAAGGATCAAATAAAGAACGCTAACATTCATATCATCACGCACATGGTATAAATAGGCCACCGTATAGATGTAGAGGAGGCCTTCCGAGTGATCTACAAGGTTTAGTCAAGCTAATCAAAAACATTTAGACATCATCTGTTGGCTACGGTAGAAGCGGCTGCAATCGGGTTATGCCAAGCAGTCCCGTGCGCACAGAAGAACTTCATACGGGCGCCACAGATGCCATGGCTCAAAGCATATAATTACATGTACCGGTGCCCACCGCCCGCCCCTGACGTTGACTGCAATTTTGTTTTTCACTCGCCCACAAACCCCAGTTACAGCACAATCTTCTACTTGCCCGCATCTTTTTACTTATTATTTCAATGGCAATATAAACTAACAGACCTGAAGAGAATTTGCCGAAAGCAGACGTAGGCTCGTCAAACCGTCCTACATCTAGTTTTGATTAGTTATTTTCATTCAAAATGTTGGTCGGGATTACCAAGGGACTTCTGCAGACTTCTGAATAACCCTCATTAAGGATTAAACTGGACATTAAGGGAAGTGTTACTAAAACCGACTTTCCCATCCCTCGGACGTCAAACTACAGGCAACAAAATGTGGCATATTTATAAAATTAATTACGCATGAGTGCAACCAGTTATATTTTCCAGGAGTTGAATGAGTTACCATACTGAGAGCACAGGTACTAGCTAAATCTCAAGATGTATGTGTTTTTATGAGCTTGTGTCGCTGCACGAAACAGCTGCGAGGAATTCGGCTCATCAGTGCGTCCCTTACCAATCCCCGTGTGTTTTCTGACATGTGGACTCCAAGTTCCATGCCACCGTTTTGATATCATCGGAAATTAGAGCGCGAATTCGGAGCAAAGCCTTCAAAACAAAGCTTTTTAGGCTCGGTCCGGAAGTTGACATGAACATTTGAGCTAAAATCCATCAGCTGCTGCCGAATAGCCGAGTAATATTTACAGGTTGCCAGCAGGCAGTCAGTAGTGTATAAATACTGAATGACTTACTATACCGACGGCACCGAAACATGCCTTAGACTTTGCCCTGTGTCTAACAACCGATTGCTCAGCTGAAAGGTCGCGACCAGGCCGAAATACAACTGACCCGACCCTGAAATGCATGGTTACATGGTTGTTACTTTCATTTGGCAGACGCCTGCACTTGGTGGCCAACTTTGCAAATGGGACTTTCGACAGCACTTACATCGTATTCGTTCCCCCAGACTACAGTTCTTTAATCGAAGTTTGGTTATCTATCCCGAAAATGAAAGTATACTCACCTTATTTGTTTTGTGGTAGCGTGCAACATAGTCACGAAAAAGAAAACCTGACAACGTTATACGACGGCATCATCGGGAATTACTTCTACAGATGTGACTCAAAACCAGGTTCTAGTGACGCATTATAAAACAGACAATGCTGAATGCCTGAACGACTCGAGGTTTAGATGGACAGGCACAGTTTATAAATATAGCGTTCATATGTAATGGCATTACTCGTGACTGGCTCTACCGGTGCCGTTTTTTTCAGGCATTATGAACAGTGTTCAACAATGAGGTTGGAGTGATTTTGGGGGTTGCCGCGCTCGCGGGATACAGAGTGGTCTGGGTTTTTATTTTACTGGGGGGAGGAGTGATTATATTTCAGTTTAACCACGGGGTTCGGATTCAGTCAACTTTTTCTTTAAATACCCAGTGTTTTGAAATATCGAAAGATGCGAGTAATGGTTGTCACTGAGTTTGTACGGTTTAAAAATTGCCGATTTCAAATGGTCTTTCTTCAAAAGGTTGAATGACGATGTACAGACAGCTTCCGACTTGACCCGAGCCCGAAAGTACGCAAGTCGAAATGGGAATCGTCCATATTAATACTCTTACGAATCTTGAGTCACATCCAGCCGTTCTCCACCGCCTATTTCTCTTATACAAAATCATAGCATACTGTCTACATACTTCCATAGGGCGCATCTAGACGGTCTGTTTCTAGAGATAATCCTTGTGGGCGGTAGGAAGCTGGGAAATCTGATAAGGGGTCCTGAATTTAATGCCATTTCAATAAAACACATCGTCATAGAGGCAGATTAATTCATTTGGCATAAATATGGATCCCATTTTTCTAAAAAAAACATTAAATACCTTTCACGCAATAACAACAAGAAGAAGTTCAATATCCACCATGCGTGGAAGAACGCGTTTATGCTTAGTCCACAGCAAGCCCATTGGTACGGATTTTCTGACTCAGATTGTGCGTATGTTACCGTCTACAATATAGTAAAGCAGAGCTGACACAAACAACAAATAATTATCAAACACTGTTGCGTAGGGGCGGCATCCGGCATTTTCTTGAAAAAGTGAAAGACTAAAGAATGTGGTTTCGGGAGGGAGGAAAGGTACTTGGAGCTGAATTTTCGAATTGTTAGAGCTGCTGTAAGTGAAATCTGACGTGATCCCTCATTTACCCAGATTCTTCGTCCTGGTTATTTTTGCCACCTGATTTGTGGCATAGCTGGGGTGCTGACTTATCTGAGTAATCAGTCTGCGCGTCGTTTGTTTGTCCCCAACTGACTGGTTTGATAGTTCTGGCAACTTGCCAGTATGGTCGCTAAGCCTGTGGAAGAGTGGTCCAGCTGATGAGATGGCCTGCTTGGCCTGATGACCCGTCCGCTTTGCCCTGCAAGTTAAAAAATATTGTCAGGGCGTCTCTGCTCGACCGCAGTGCTGTCCTCGTCCGGTCTAACACAGCCTTCTTATCCTCTTCACCGTGAAGGTCGACGTGGCTGTTGACCAAATTGTTAACTGAAAAATCCGCCTCCAGTGTAAAGCGTTTAGTCTTCAGACGTCTTCGGTGTAGGATGATCAATCCTCAGCAGTCGATAGTTCAGCCATACCCATTAGTGTGAGACTTTAATTGAGAGTTGGGGTCGGGTTTTCATGTTGCGAGCTGATGTTCGTGTGTGCATGTCGATGACCCTCGTCCGGCAAAAACCGGAAAAAGGCTTGGAGTTGAATGGTGCTTATCTGCAGGAGGGTTTCAAAAGTAGGACAAGGCAGTGCAGCAGCAGATGGAGGCAACGATCGAACGGAGTTGCCACGAGAGTTGGGTCGTAAGCCTAGTAGAGATCGACGTTGTGAAGAGGGTATAATCAAAGTTGCTCCACTTTGACATATAGCTGGCGAAATCTCTCACCAGCCAACGGTCGGACAGGCTTGTCCCTATTATTCTTTCAAGAATGGTCTTCTCTTGGCCCCGCTGCAGTATTTAATTAGTCAATAAGTGGTTGGCGCGCGAATTTACAGCACGACGACTACTTTCATAGTATCAGTACCGCCAGGGGAACTGAGGTATATTTGCAGGTCCTAACGTAATCTTACCTGTAAGAGGATATGTTTTTGTTTTTCATTTCGGAAGTTCAGTGAGATAATCAGAAATACAAGAGAAAAAGCCACCTTATACACTTGACGGTGCGACTGTAAAAAGTATTCCAGTTTGGGTGTTAACAGGGATGCAGACACGAAAGAGTGCTGGTTTGTAGACGTAGACACATACTATTCGGAAGAAACTGGGCGAAACGCTTGTTGTACGAAAATGTAACACGGACTTACGTGGCAAACAAACGGGAGCATAAACTGCTTAAGCCAAATTAACGTCTGCGTGCATTTATTATCGAGGTTATATCTGTTGTATCATTTTACCTTAGATGAATGTTACTTTTGAACAAGAGGACCTAGGCGTGTGCAATTTGGGCAAGAACGCACTTAGTGTATTCCAAAGTAAGGGTGCACGCAGTCCTCGGGGAAAAATTTACGATCACAAGCAATAAATGATCAGTTAGGGAAGGAAGCAGAAACTAGGCAAACCGCTTTGACATGTATGACACTCTGGTTAAGCAAACGGGAGAGATACCTTTTGTCACGCTTTGAGAGATCCTCGGCATACCATTTTGGGCAGTTGTTGGTGTCAACTAAATTTTGTCCTTAATTTGCTACCGATACTAATAGAGTTGCTATAACAAAGGTCTATAATGCTCTTGCAACAACAGCAATGCTGACAAAGGTAGCAATTACTGGTGCTGCTGCTATCACTACTGTTATCACTATTGGTACTCAACTACGTTTTGTACTACTACTACTACTACTACTACTACTACTACTACTACTACTACTACTACTACTACTACTACTACTACTACTACTACTACTACTACTACTGCTACTACTACCACCACCATCACCACTACTACTACTACTACTACTACTACTAATACCACTACTACTACTACTGCTGCCACTACTACTACTACTACTACTACTACTTTTTATACAACTAATACTACTACAACGTTTTGTACTACTTATACTACCACTAGTGCCAAATGGCGGGGTAATTCGGTCCTCCCCGCAAGATGGAGGCTCAGGCTGCAATAGCTCCTTCTAAACACGACCCCCATGGCCATCGCACTCAGCTGGGATTCAAGTCGCCCCTTCTTGTTTGGACGTGAAACCCTGGTCCCTTTTGCGCGGACCGGGCGTGTGAGAAAGGCGTAGACGGGTTGTTTAGCTTTGCCAGATCACGCCCCGGTCGTCCTGACCTCTGACTCCCGAGACGGGACCCAGATGGGTGAGATAGGAGAGATTGAGGTGGATGCAGCAAAAGTCTACTATCCCTGTAAACTAATTCACGTGCAAGTCACCACCCATGCACCCGTGGTGTTGTGAGGCACACTGTGGACATCGCTCACTATGGCCGAGCTATCGCACTACTACTACTACTACTACTACTACTACTACTACTACTACTGCCATTGCATATAACGATGAATATTTTGCCACTGTTACTGTTCTGACGCAGCTGTGAGGACGCATGCGCCACATCGGTGTGCCAGTTTAGTAAAGTTAGCGCACCGAGTGGGTCGACTGAAGTAGGGGCACAGCTACTGAACAAGGTCCATCGGAATGACGCTATCTGGGAGAGCCGAAAAATAGAACTGCCTACCTCCTACACGGGCGGTTGCAACTGCCGCGTCTGAAACCGCGAACCCTGGAAACATATGAGGAGTAAGATTTTACCACAACAGTCCACTACAGCGAGGAGCAGCCAACGACAGTCCAAGCCTTTATTATCTACATGCTTACTCGGGAAAACAAAGACAATGGTTACTGAATTTACGGCTTTTCTTCGAGCCCCCATGGGTTGCAGTTATTTTATGAGATCAGAGTTGCCGACAGTGGATGGACACGCAAGTCTACATCTGAGGCAGATAGATTATGGATGCAGCCTAGCAACCAACAGCAAACAACACAAGTTTGACACGTTATTGTGTAAGGCCACCTGATCTAGTGTCAGGTCTTTTCCATACACAGTACACTTGTTTCCTTCTAAACAATCAGGGCTGAGCGTTGGTTGAACCATGCGAGGATCTGTCCAGTCGAGTCCTTAATGGAGAAGCGTGAGGACGACCCATCAGTCAGGTGACGGAACGACAGTTAACCGATTTATTAAATGGGCGGAGGGTCAGCCCTAGCAGTTGCGTGGATAACAAAGAATTATAATCAATTCCCTCCCCCTTTCTACCTGAAAGCAACCGCCAGTCTTAACTATATCCCGTGAACACAGCAAACACCCAACACCATTCCAACATGATTGCGAAATGTTGTTCAGAATGCCTGGGGCGAGTTGAATCTCCATGGAATCAGCGCCTGTAACGACAATGGCCTCCATCTGCTGCGAACCTGCGCAGAACACCGCCGCCTCCTGACCAGGACCTTCTTCCGCCTTCCAACGCGGAAGAAGGCAGCGTGGATGCACCCCGATCACGGCGCTGGCAGCTGTTGGACTACGTTCTCGTCCGGAGCGAGATCAACAGGACGTGCTGGTGACCAGGGCTATCTGCGACGCCGAAGGCTGGGAAGATCACCGTACCGTCCTCTATAAGATCAGACTCCGACTGCAACCGCGCAGGAAACCACAAGGTAAGCAGCCACCAAGTAGGGTAAATACAATTTTGCTGAATCTTCTTGCTCACCGTGTACATTACGTGTACATCAGTTAGGCCGGCACCTGGAAGAACTGCAGATTCCGGACGACAACGCCACCGTAGTACCTCAATGATGTCAACTCAATGATGTTCTCAGAAGCGCATGTCGCCAGCACCAGGACTGGTTCAACGACAATGACGACGACGACGACGACGACGACGACGACGACGACGACGACGACGACGACGACGACGACGACGACGACGACGACGACGACGCGGACATCAGTAACCTGCTCGCCGAAAAAAAGTTGCACAAAGCCTGCATCGACGGTCGGATCAATGAAAGCAAAGCGGCCTTCTTCCAATGTTGTCGCCATGTAAGGCAACGAATACGGGAGATGCTGGATGTGTGAATGACTCGAAAAGGCGAGGAAATTCAGGAGTATGCAGACAGCAATGAAAAAACGAACTACTTCGCATCATTCAAGACCGCCTACGGTCCCACAATCAAAGCAGCTGCGTGTGACGCCCTGAGCTGGGTTCTTTCTTGGCTTAGAGATTATTTTTCATTTCGCAAACAGTTTGTCCTGTCGGGAAAGAGAAAATCTTCTATTCTTCCAAATAATTGTGGAGTTCTACAAGGTTCCATCTTATCCCCTCATCTTTTCTCTCTACATACTGATGATTTGAGATCGCCAAACGACTGCCTGTATGTTAAGTATGCCGATGACATGGTCGTAGACCACCCACTCAAAAACCTGACTCACCTACAGTCTTTAAAGGATGGCTTAGATCACGTCTCCGCATGGTCGTCGAATAATGGACTCCTACTCAACAATCAGAAATCAGTACAGTGTGTGTTTCGATTGCGACCCTCTCCCATTCCTGAACCTTTGGATATTCTTCCCAATGAGGTATCCTCTTTCCGGTACCTAGGTGTTACTTTGTCCTCAAATCTGTCTCTCTTCATATGGAAACCCTTTTAACAAAAATTCAAGAACTTGTTTATTACATTCGTCGTCTACGTTCATATCACACACCCCAGTCCTTAATCTGGCGATTCATAGATGGCTGTATTCTTCCACTCATTCTTTATTGTTCTCCAGTTATTTTTCCAGCTTTACTTAAAAAAGATCCAATTATTTTTAAACGTGTCATTCGAATGCTCGTCTCTGCTGCTGGTGTTTCCTATCATATTTTAGTTGATATCATCGTGCAGCGACACTTCAATACGGTGTAGCAATTTGCTGACCGAATTCTGAATGACACCGTCCATCCCCTTCATAATGAGTTAATGGCTGCGAAATCCTCACGCCCCGTGCGTCGATGCTTCCGCCACATCCCTTGTCGCACTTATCAGAATTCCATACTGCCATTTCTAGCCCTGTATCTCACCTGCAAAGATGCTGAAAAACAAAAGCTAAAACTTGATCTTGCACCTTAAAGTCCTTTTTTATATATAATTATGTCCACCTGTCCAATACCTGTTAATCTCTATGGTAATCACTGTGTACTGGAGAACCGTTTTTTGCTGAAAGTTTGAATGTTATTTTCAAAATAAAGCATTCCTCTCTCTCCCTCTCTCTTTCTCGCTCTCTAAGAGGGACAGCGCTGACTGCCAACGCCGACGGAAGAACACTCCTAGCAGAGAAATCGTTGATTTTGACAAGCTGGGTCGAACACTTCTGGAGTGTTCTCAAGCGCCTATCTCCGACGCCGTTATCGACCGGCCGCCCAACTGGAAAGTAAAAAAGACCTGGACCTCGCATTCTTTCCCAGCAACTGTTAGATCCGTAAACCAGACGTCCAGCGGAAGAGTACCGGGATCCGACGTACGCTCCGCCAAAGTCTACAAGCCCGGTGGCCCCGGATGATAGACAACCTACAAATTAGATTCCAGGAGACATGGCGCCAAGGACGAGTTCCCCAGGATTTCATGAATGTACCAATCGTCCATTCCCACATACGAAATGGGAACCGGCAACTCTGTGATAACCACGGAGGAATCAACAATTACCAGGAAGATCTTTGTTCGCGTCCTCCCCAACCGCCTCAACGGTCATCCCGAACAGGAACATCTCCCGGAAAGCTATTGTGGTTTCCGATGCCACCGCGGAACCACTGACATTATATTTACCGACCGCCCGCTCAAGAGGAATGCCGGGAAATGCTGGCCCACCTTTACACTCTCTTCGTGGACTTGACAAGAGTCTTTGGCAGGGTTAGTCGTGGTGGACTGTGGAAAATCACACAGAAATTTGCCCGGCCTGAGTGATTCGCACACATGTTGCGTCAGCTCCACGACGGAATGAAGGCGTGCCTCAGGGACAACCGGGTCGTCTAAAAAGCATTTCCAGTAACCAACGGAGTAAGGCAGGGTCACGTACTCGCCGCCACCCTCTTCAGCTTCATGTTTTCTGCCACTTTGAGAACGCCTATCATGGTGAGCATTCCCGGATTCGCATCGTCTACAGAACAGACGGACGTCTCAGTAGCCAGTGCATGTAGACCCGAACGCATCCCTCCACGACCACTATCCATGATCTGCTCTTCGCGAAAGCTTGTGCCCTCAACAATGTGACGGAACCAGAGTGATACGGAACAAGGACCCCTTCGTTCGCGGCTGCTTCAACATCAGGATGACCTTCAATCCATAAAAAACGGTGGTCATGCATCAACCACCCTCAAAGCTGCTAACCTTGTTCTTCGCATCCATGTCAACAACACCCAACTGTTAACCGTGGACAGCACACTCCCACGCCGCATCAAAATCGACGACGAAGTGACTAACCGGATCTCCAGAGCCAGCCAAACCTTCGACTGGTTGCAGAACTCAGTATGCGATTGCCATGCTCTCCACCTCAGCAGCAAACTGAAGATCCACAAAGTTGTCCTTTTGCTGGCGTTGCTGTATGTTGTGGAAATCTGGACAGTCTACAAGAAACAAGCGCGGAAACTTGATCACTTCCACCACAGTTGTCTCTGTGGGATATTAAAGCTGTAGTGGTAGGACAGGATGCCGGACACAGAAGTTTTGGAACGCACTGGAATCCTCAACATGCAAACTGTGCGACGGAGCGGTTACCCCATGAGAATGGACGATAAGCACCTACCAAAACAACTTTTCTATGGATGCTCGTCGACAAGGAGTTCAAACCTGTCGCTATAAGAGCACCTTGACTAATTCCCTGAATTAATTACAAGTCAACCCAAGGAACTGGGAAGACATTGATGCGCAGCATCGCCGTGTGCAGCTACCGTCGATCACCGTCATCTCCATCATTCCTGTCGAAACCTCCACTTCGACGACGACCACCACAGCCCCCATTATCGCTACCGATCAAAACGCTCCCGACGGCCTGTCAGCCACCACCCTCATCATTACCACACCCCCCCCATCCAGCGAACTGGACTCGGTTCGAACCTGTCCACACTGCGATGACACATTCACCACACGCATCGTCCTGTTCGGTCACTTCTAAATCTATCGCACTGCGACCGAAGCACCAGTGCCAGGAGTCCCCATATGAACTCGTCGCATCCGCGATCACCGTCCGCACTGTCAACGTACATTTTTACACCGTATGGGCCTATTGAGTCACATGCACCTTCATGCATGCCATCGCAAATATGACCATACCACCACACATTCTCCCATCAACAACACACATGAACACCTCTAACCTTCCATACCACCGACACCTATCACGTAGATGGAAAGTGTGCTCTTCGGTCCTTCCTCCATGAGGCTTCTCCGCTGCATATAGGACCCTAGAGGTCTGCCCCTTGTGTGTGAAATCCTTTTTTTAATCGAATTATAACTCGCGGGGAGAAACTGATTAAATACAATGACCATAAACGTTCAGTACTGTGCTTGAACAAGGATATGCCATCAAACAGTTGAAATCGCCGCACTCATTAAAAGAAGCTAGTGGTGAGTGTTTAATGGTCTGACAGAGGAGTGATCCATCATGATTTCATGAAACCTAGCTCATCGATCACAGCAGAGGTATAGTGCAACCAGCCGGAGCAAGTGATCCAAAGACTTCCAGAAAAAAGCTTAAACTGGTCACCCGATCGACTTCCATTCCATTGAATGCCAACGCTGGACCATACACCGCACAACTGACAGTGGAAAAACTGCAGGAGTTGGAATTTGAAGTTCTCCATCATCCACCTTAATCACCAAGTGTTGTCGCCCTGACTATCACTTCCTCCGGAATTCAGATAACAATTTTAGGAAACAATTTAATTCCGACAATGCTGTAAAACTGGCCTTCCAAGATTTCACCGCCTCTCGATTACCAAACATTTACAGCATCGGACTAAACGAGCTACCGCAGAAATAGCGAAAGGATATTGACAGTATGAGTGCATATTTTGATGAATAAAACTGTCCCTTGTATTCACAAAATATTAAAGAACATTGATTTTTTTTGAAAATTGCATATTTGGTGACCCAATAGTTTCATGGCAGGCTTGAACCCCCTTCACCAATGTGGCATTCCGCTACAGGTAATCAGTAATTTTTTTCTGCTCTTGTTTACACAACAAGGTACAGGAGGCTTCTAAAGGAGAGAGTCCTGACACTGGCTTAGAACATGCCGCCGGTAGCTCCTTCATGACAACATGTCCCGTTCACTCGTGCAGACTTTTTTGGAACAGTTCAGATGGGTATCAGTATCCAATTGCGTCTGTGATTGGATCGAAGTCCACATTTGGATCTAGTTAAACAGGCCTACGGTTGACTCTAGTCACGGGGCCCACCGATCCATACCATGTCCTACTGTATTGGTCCTAGGCTCCCTTTCACCCCTAACTAGCGGACCGAAAGCGCTTAGTCAAGATATGGTACTGAAATCGTTGCACATGTATACACAGTCCGACGGACCATTACCCCTCATCGTGTTCTGTGCAAAAATCGGCAATTTTTGCATTCGCTTACAACCTTTGCACTTAGTGCGGCTCTTTTATTGGGCCTAACCAGCTATACTTCGTAAAATAAATGCATGTGGGTTAGTTGGTCCGGTTGAAAATGCCCTAAAATAGGCGCTAAATCACTAGCGACAGTCAAAGTACTACAAAAAGCCTTTTGGATAGAAGTGTTTTCAAACGAAACTTTGCCACGCGTCGCCAGACTGTATTGCGCACCACTAGCCGATTTCGTTTTTTTCTAAAAGCGAAGTTCTGATACCTGCATTTTTTTGCCGACAGCAGAATGTTCGCTAGGTCTTCAAGTAATTTTTTGGATATTCTAGTTCTACTTGTTTAAACGTTATAAACACTGAGACTGAGATGATAACATAAAATAGTAGAACAAGTGAATCAGTTGCCTATCTTATTTATTCCGGGGGTTAAAAATCCTTCGGACATTGAGGTTTGGTATGAGGTAAAACACTTTTTTCTTGTCTTCTACAACCTGCCCGTTGAGTGCAAGTTCCTTCAAAGGTAATACGGTCATTCTAGGGTTAGATCACCAAGGGACAGACAGGGGAATATGGACTCACCGAATACTGAAGGACACCTAGAGCTAAATTCCAGAAGGCCCCTCTCCCGCGTCCCACCTTTGGCTTAAAGCATCCTAAACCCTAATCTTTGACCTAAAACCTAAACTAACTCCCAAAATCCTAACCCCCCATTGGAATTTAAGGTAAGTCCACCTGTAATACGGGGATTTGTCCATATCCCTGTGCCAAACTCACTATGGTTTCGTACAGGTTGTCTTTAACTGATTTTATACGTCCTGCCTCTTCTTGGCTGATGCGTCAATTTGGAATACCTATAGACAGCCATTTAGTACGGATGGGGATAAAAAAGCTTCTTCGAAGCCATTTCGGCAAGAGTGCGTTCTCGGCTTCTTCTTCCTGATAAAAGCCAACTGCGTGCATGCCAATCCCATAAAGATCCTAGCAAATACCTAGTTTAAATTGGTAGAGGGATGCCCACCGATCGTGTTACGTGACACGCCGGCCCCGTTTTGCGTCTTGGGGCTCAATATCGAGCTCTTCTGGCAGCTGCGCAGCCGCCAGCAATATAGGCAGAGGCAATAATCTAGAGAATGAGGGAAATTGGAGGGCTCATCTAACCAGGCGACATTTGATGTGAGGGACCATCGACCAGTCAGACTGGCGCAGAGTGCTTTCTCTCCCTAAGCTATCACAGCTACGCCTGTGAGCGCTGTCCGAATTAATCAATACTCCATTCTTCCTGATATTTAGTTTAGATTGTTTTTCTTCGTGCGTTCATACCAGCGTCTTGGCAAGTTTGATGCGTCAGTTCATTAGTTCTAATTCTGCGACCCGATGGTGTGCGTTGGAAATCCCCCCTTCGTGAAAACAGTGAAAGGATTATGGTTTCTTCTAGACTGGATCGACCGATCTAGTCGACATTTCAGATCTCATTCACTCCTGCATTCGGGTCATGCCGGTGACAGTCACTTTCGTGTGATAACGAGCAGTCTCAAGCGCAATCAACAAAACCCGAATTCAACCGACAGAGTGTCTGGCTGAGTGCCAGAACGACAACGGGTTGGAACCCCAAGTCGTTGCAGGCTGATGGTTGCTTGTCTGATGAAGGGAGAATAAACGGAAAACGACTAGCCCAGTCTCGCTTGTCTATGTTGCTAATACCTGTCGTTCACTGATACTTAGTCGCTATGCGACGAAACAGGATGAGAATATTCCAACTGACAATAACGTCATTTGGGTGAACACCACTCCCGCACTCTCACAACTCTCTCATTCCTACCAACGTCCTACTACCCGCTCACCAAGCGCAGGTTTCCCTGAGCTACTTGATTTCATCGGATTTGCTTAACAACGATGGAATCCAGACACCCCAAACACCTCGCTAGGATCTTTAATCCATCTTTACATTATCAAACATTGCAAACCATTCCCATCGCTCATATACCGAGAAGTGTGACTGGAGAGCAGTTGAGACCACCCATCCGTCGAAAGAAAATAGACAGAGGAAGTGCTACCATTTCTAGTATTTTACATGGAGAAAAGGGGTTCAAATAAGAAAAATATGGGCTTGTGTGGAACTGCAGCCCGAGGGTACTCCTTCCTTGCATGTCTTTCCTAGAGTTCAGCTAATATAGCGGTAGCAACGAGGAGCCCACGTGGGGATCTCGTCGGACCCATCTCCTAAAGTAGGCATCTGTCCTGCCCTGTCTTTACTGATGGCGGTGGGAGTAAAGGTGGAGGAATGAGGCAAGGAGGAGGAGAGAAAGGGAGAAGGAGAGGTATGTATGTGCGTATGTAATACTCAATTTTTCATAAATTGCAGAAACTTCAAGTGTGTCAGTGTCCTTCGGTTTTCATCTACTGGAACTTTCTCTAAGATTATCGCCTATGGTGGATACCAATGCTATTTCTCGATGCAGTTGTGCTTATCCACCGCTTTCCTTTGTCTTCCTTTGCTCTTCCGCTTCTTCTTCTTCTTCTTTTTCTTCTTCTTCTTCTTCTTCCTCTTCGTCGTCTTCTTCGTCCTCCTCTTCTCTTGCACAACTTTCTTTTGACTCCCTTCCTCCCTCTCCCATTCTTCTCCTTGCTCTGCTGAAACTGCTGGTTCAACAGAGAATCTTTTCTTCGGGGTTTCCAGACCCACATTTAAAGCTGGCAAACCGTAACTTTTAAGCTCTTTGCAAAAGTGCATTGCGGGTGCTTTCGTCTACTGAAATAGCTAGATCAGGGTTAGGAAGGATTCTAATCCAATCAATCGCATATTATCCCTAATTGATTTAGGCAGGGAGCACTATTATTTTTTCGGTATGGCAGTCCTGTCAAACCCCTAATGACCCCGAATATCTCCTTCCAGCGGTCCCAACGGCATTCTTCACGACAAAATTTAGGGCTAATGCAGGTCCAGGGAGTAGAGCGTCTGATTCTTGGGGTGGGAACCCCTTGGTGGAGGAAAGATGAGAAGTGATGACTGTTCCATATAGACGGGAGCCGGATGTGTGAAACCATTTTTTTACCACAAATTCGTCACCACGTACTGGAATTGGCTATAGAACACTGTCTTTGGTAAGGTATTAGAGACGAGGAAGTGAACTTCTGACGTCGCACAAATCACTTGGGCGTTATGTATGCATACTACTCGTGCTTCCATATTCATCAAGTTCTGACTTCTCTTCTCGCAGTGTTTAATCTGAGCCTTCATCAAGCAGGTGGGGAATTGACAGGCAGAATACTCAAGCACACAGAGGCGACGTCTTTTGAAATTCAACTAACTAACCAACGGGGAAAGGTAATCTCCTGCCCCCCCCCCCCATCGGGTTCGCGGAGCTACGAGCGCCCCCTACTTCGGCTCTCTGCCGTCGAAGGACCAGGCCAGGTATTTTAGTCAAACACGTGGCAGCAGCTGTACGGAAACATGGTCCATATCCTATGCTGCACGCTAAATGTTCGGCCGCTGGCGCGGCCAGACTAGTGAAGGACAAGCCTGCCAGCGCCGGCTACCAGTTGAAGCTGTCCAGTAATTTTGATCGACCTGATGTCAGAGACGAGCAGCACTTGATGACGCACCTCCGTATGTTCGGCGGGCAGAGTGCCGCCCAAGAAGCTCAAAATTGCGTAAAGTACGTGTGTGTGTATGTAGGTTTACGGGAAGACATATGCACGTGACATATGTATGCCGTTAACGCACTCGAGGAGGTAAATTCGATGCGAATAAGGCAGAAGAGAATATTTGCTGAGAGCTACTGGGTTAACTACTTCTGGTTAAACGGTCATAAGTAAACCTCTGACTGGGAAGACCCAGAGAATCGAGATCGTGTTGTGCGCACTACTGGGTCCGATACTCCACTAACTGAGGCATGAGTTACGCTTCACCTGTTCGCAGTCGGGTCCATTTGAGATCCCGTGGAAGGTATGCTAACTTGGATCGCTCGGGCCCAAGACAGACTGCGTGCATCCTATTTTACCTTTGAGGTCTGATCTATAGTCCTCGCATAGTGACAACTAATCCCCAACTGTCGATTATTCCTGGCAGAGACTTATAAGAGCGGAACGGTCGTCTCCGGATTAATAGCCATCACCAGTTGGCCATCCCCCAAGACAGGACCAAGAATAGAACTGAGATCAGCAACAAACAAAGTCAGAAGTTTTGTCACTAAACCAGGAGGACAGCCTTTTGTCTGGTACGTGAACAATCATGAGATAATGGTGGAAGGACGCGCACGGATCGGGTTACGGGACTCTCTCGTCCCGCTTTGTTCCTCGGGACTCAGTCTCGAGACCTGCCAGAAGCCGCACAGTCGTAATGTTATTCTGCCTATATGTACAACTAGCCGCTGTGCGAGAGATGGCGGGGCTCTAGACTGAGTCCCGAGCCACAAAGCGGGACGAGTGTGTCCCGTATCGTGATCTGTGTGCGTCCCTCTACCACTGTATGCACACGATCGCAACCGACAGGACAAAGAGCCAGTGGCTCAGTGGTTAGGGCGTTGGGCTGCTAACCGACAGGTCGCTGTCCTGATAGAGTATACAGCCAGGACCTTAAGGAAAACGGAAGGGGTTCGCTCCGTCCTGCAGCGAAATGAGTTGGCACGTGTTGCCTTCAAACAACCCTCACTAATTTGTCATTTGGAAGCATATATTTATAACCACAACTCGCTAAAATGTTGACACCAGCGCGTATAACATATCCGACGGATTCATTGCTGTTATTTCCTTGAATCTTTCTGTCCTGAGAATACCCAGAAACACCGTTTTAGAGGATATATGCAGCCTCTTCCAAGCCGTCTCTGATAGTTGTATCTTCGAAAGACTACATTTACTCCTGTCCGAAATGCAAGAAGATAAAACTTTCACACGGGGAGGTTGAGTCTGCGTCCGAAAGCGGCAATTTGAGCTACACATTGGTATTCAGATTAACATGTTACATGTAACAGCCGTCAAGTCTATTTTTACCTTGGGAACGACAAATAATTGTGTAAAACGGAAGCGTTTTCAGCGTAATGCATGGATGGTGTCCATAAATTCCACATAGCCATGGCGCATACGACATAGGACGTAGCCTTTTCGTTAACTCCTGCAATTAAAACCCCCAATCACTGGAAGTTCTCGAGCCGTCAATTAGTTTTATAAAAGCCTGAAAAAAGACGTCGGAGTGAAAATGATCCTTCTTTTATATGGCAACTCTGATAGAAAAATAATCTTTTGTAAATCGTTAAAGAACTGTCAACAAACCGAAGCACTCTAGCGAGCGGGAGGACGCTCTTTTCGTTGTGCCACAGGATCGGACTCGTTTATGCAGGTCACCGGTTATGCCAAGAATCTCGTTTCGAATGCTAGGTCGCGAGCCCACTATATAGACGGACAGCCGAATTTATTTCGACAATCTGGGTATGATTATAATACGATGGATTCGGGGGAGGTAAGAATTCCGTTCGTCTAATAAAGGTTACGAGCTCCGGCTAAACCCATTGACAGAATAACATTTGGGCAATCAACTTACAGTGAGCTGAGAAGCGCAAATTTCGAATATGGACAGACAAAGATATTGTCACATGTTTGCCTATTCACTGTCTGCGCCAGCACGTGATCACCTACCCGTGGTCTCTACCACCAAAGAAAAAAGACCCAGTACTCCGGAATAAGCACCCGTTCAAGTGTTTAGACGTTTTCTAAGTCGCAGTGTTATCATCTCCAGGAGTACAATCCCATCGCAACGCAGATTTTACACGAAGTTACTTGGTTCTAGACTGAAATATTCGTTTTACGTTATCTATCACACTTGAGTATCAAGCAGACCCTCATAGCAAAACAGAGTATATTGTTTGTACTACGTACTTGTTAACTTTTGGACCAGTTTTATTCTTCTGGAAGGCTACTATCAAGCCACGAGCCTTAGGAGAATGGAAGTTTACGAGAAGGCAGCCCCCGCGTTAGCACTGCTCAGTCATCCAGGAGTCTTTGAGAAGTGCCAGTGGACCAGTGCCATAGGACGTGTTGGAGACGGCAGCGACGATTCCGGAGGTAGTCCGTTTGCCTAGATCGGACAGCAGGCATCTTCTTGATTGTTCCAAAAAAACTTACTTTCATGTTCTCCCCCCACAATGACCTAGATGAACCGTCTGCACATTACTTATTCAACGTTTAGTAGACGGAGCTGGAAGTCCTCCATAGAAGCCCTACAGGTCAATCGGAAAACAGAGGCCGACAGCGAATTTCGTCTCCATGTGACCGCATTTGTCATCCTGAGTTTTCGATTGCTCGTCTTAGTGTCCCTGACAGTTCGACGTCGTTGGCAACGGTGTCCACCGTGTGATCTGCGCAAGGTGATGTAGGCGCGGTGGTTTGTGCGTGATTTAGTTTATAGTGAGTATGGATTTGCGCAGCATCTACCGCACTCTCTCCTCTTCCCCCCCCTGAGCCCTTTGTCAAGACAAAGTTAAGACGACCGGAGGAGGGGGAGGTCGCAGGTGGGTGGCGCGGCCTGGCCCGCACCTTGGCGCTCCACTCCACACCCCCTGGCCGATACAACAATTGACCAGGATTTTAACCAACAACAGTAACAACACCAGGATGGGCCAGAAAGAGAAGGAAAACTGACCAGCCGTGCTCATGACCTATAAGCCTAGCGGGAGCAAAAGCCCATGTACCGGCAGGGGAACCAGTTGCCGGAGAACTGCCGGCGCATGACGGGCTGCGAGGGCCATGGTTGGCTGAGCCTGACATAGCAGACGCTCACAGACGTTTGTAAGAGCCGCTACGGCTGGAAGTAAGCTCTGATGTGAGTCTGCGGAACCAGACTGATTGACCACTGGTCGCTTGTGCGACCTTACTTCCGACTGAAATACAGCCGGAGGAGTTGAGCAGTATGAAAAGCTTGTGCTCGGAGTTTGAGACTGTATACAAGGATAGTTTGCTGGCATGTGCGATTTCGGATCTTCAAATACAGACGGCTGACAAGGATAAAGACGCGGAATTTGGATTTCGCAAGGGTCATAACATTCCCACAATTGCAATAAACATATCAGGTTAAAATATATTTGGGAATTTAAACAAGATCAAGTTGGAGCTTGTTTACTGACAGATTACCACATTAATGAGACTTTGCGTACCCAGAGGGAAGCCTTACTGGCTGTGTAGACTCCATATTTTCGAAAAGGGTACGACTTATCGACACTCTGGGAGGAGTGTTTTTCCCCTTTCATATTTCATCTTGAACTTCTCTTGCGCAAATCGCAAGGCAAAAGAAAGTAAATAGCTCTGTTTTATGCAAATGAGCAAACGAGGAATGCGAATATGTACAACTCGCGAGAAGTCACTATTTTTTATGGGGTTTTCTGCTTAAAGTGCGGGAACAGTCCATTTGTCTGCAACAAAAAAGTTGCGGAGAAAATATTTACCAGGGTTACCCCTTAACTTTGATTACTGTCCTAATGCGACGGCGCAACGTACAATGCTTCTTGTATAACATTCAGCAGTGCTTATCTACCAGGTCTCTTCCACGTTATTTTCGCGTCGTTTGCTGTTTTAACTCGCCAAGGAGTATTAAGACAAGAAGAAACTTTTCTAATGAATCTACACTCACATCCAAATGTAGCATGATTTATGACGATTCACTAAAAACGGTGTTTCCATGGATGCTGACACATTTCCTTCTGAAAATGAAATAAAAGGGCTGTTAAAAAGTTGCTTTCGGATACGAACATGTCGGCCTTGTCTGGTTGCAAGGGATAATATTCTCTGTTTTGGTCCTGATTTCTAGTAATGGGATTTTTAATGTTACTGTTCGGCCGTCGCAACCGACGACGTTCATCGCGTGCCCCACGGAGTGGACGTAATCGCAGCGACTTTCGCGTGAATCAGTTTATAGTGAGGCAGATCTGCGCAGCATATACTGCACTATCTCTTCTCCCACTCGCTCTAATTCGATGGCAAAACACTGTCGAGAGTACAGAATGTAGGTGCTGACGTATCGGCTGGAATATCTTTTCAGTGAGGCTGAAGACAGTCCTGACAGGGTAAATGAGCTTGTCGCTCATAACACAAAAGCGGTGTAAAGTAAAGTCTGTGAAATCGGGCGAACAGATGCCAATTCGATGGAGTAGTACCGTTGTGAGTGCCAAAGGTCAGGACATACCGATAGGATGTAGGGACAGTGGAATAACTATCGGTTTCTGGCCCCTTTGTATTTAACCAAAGACGCCTAGCGGACTCCTCCGGATTGCTGGACTGATTGCAGGGAGAGAGGGAGAGAGCGTTAACTTCCCAAAGTTTTCAGCAAAAATTTCCTTCGTTCCCGTGGCCAGAATACAAATTAATCGAAGTGAGAGAGTAAATGGACTTGAATAAAGACTGTTAAACTATTATGAGGGACAGTTCGGGTCTCAGAGCTTTAAAGCAAAACGAACTCGCCTGTATTTAAAAAAAAATCAGGACGACTCGAACAAAATAACTCCACCTTTACTTAGAATAGGATCTATTGCAACTGACAGGACGGGATCCCGTAGTTTTGCAGTAAGGCGGTTGACTTACTGTCTAGTGACAAAAAATGGTGTTTAAGGTACGACTGAGTGAGGGTACCAAATAAGTAAGAAATGACCATTTCAGAATTCCCTGTCTCCGTTTAGAACATTCCTAAATTATGTGGAAAGTTCAGTTAACCTCATGGAGTCTACTTTTTGGCGCGGTTCTCCATTAAGCCTAATTTCAGAGAGCAACATATCGCGCTGAGAAACGCGGATCGCTGAGGCAGGTGTGTGAATGGTGGAAAAGGTTGCTTCTACTACAAAATGGTAAAAAATCTGTTCAAACATTCAATATATGTATATATGTATCATTTTTAAACCGATAGCTTCAGGTTATTCTGCGACCAGATTGAATACCCTGGTGTTTTTTACGTCCTCCGAGTCTCGACACCCTCCCCTCAATTTGTGCCTGATCTACTAACATCAAAACAAAGCAGAAATTTCGCGTAAACAGTTTAAACCCCTTATGTTCAGACGGTGTAAGTTGATGTTTCTGTTATTTATATTTAATCGGCGTCTCCCCGTTCGGTCTGAGACTTATTAAGTCGAAAAACGGTTCTGATACATCAGGTACCCTATGTGTGCTCATACAGAAAGCCATGAGAACCCAAACTGCCTAAGAGTCTCACTGGGCCCCGTAATTCACTTCTGAAGTAAGACGCATGCTCTTCCATGTTATTTTACATTAGCAAGCAGATGACCGGTTTGAACTGATTTTAACCGGGAAGCTTTGAAGGACACTCATGGGCACAGATGACACTACGGTGTGTATATTGTCAGGAAGGGGGCTTGAAGACTACAACAAGAAGTTTATTTGTCCAACGTTTCGGATTCTTCCTCAAACACATCAACAGATGCAGCTACAGACAAGGGTGTGCATGCTATATACTGCAGTCTTATTTGGAGGTGAAATTAAGTCATTTAATTAAAAAAATTGCTTCCGACATAAGTTCACCTTGCCAATCTTGGAACTTTCCTCGCAAAATGTGAAAAATATCGCCTCGCAATCTCAGGATTCGTTTAGCTAGGGTCTGGGGACCATTTAGGCGGAGTAGATAGAATTACGAACCCCCTAAAAATCGATGTCTTAAGTGCGAGTGGCCCCCACCCAAACAATAACAGTCCAACCGTCGGGATCGACGACGTTCGCCATTTGCTCCACGAAATGGACGCAGCATAGGCGACTTGCGTGCCATATTCCACAGTTTCTCCCTCCACCGATGGTAAGACCACTCGAGGAAGGCTCAGATGTCGTGGCTGACAAGTTTAAAAGTCCGTCTACGCGCGCCACACACGATCTAGTTCTCATTTCATACGCAATGAGCCTCTCTGAACGCGGCGCAAATGTCGCATCGACCGTAGTACCATAAAAAAGTTAAAGTAAGGAGTCATTGTACCTGAATCGGTCCTCCAGTCAGTCCAAAATATTGTCTTAAGAACCAATTTGGTTGACTGTCTTCAAAGTTACGATACTTAACGCTTTGTGATTGATTCAATCTCGTCTGATGTAATGTAGTGAGGTGTGCGCTGATACTCCATAGGAAATTATTCCTATGCGCCAGTCGAGTGCCCGAGCCTACGCACTCAGACAGTAGGCAGCCTTACACATTCACTTTTTCTGACAGCGTCACGTTTAGGATAAGGCGATTCCATACTACTACCAGCACAGGTAGTAGCCAAAAGCCCATACACGCGCGTTTAACCGATATTCTGCCGCTGCATGGCACAACTGCGAGGGACTTGGCTCCTCAGTGGGTCATATATAAAAACTCTGGTCTGAGCCCATAGATCTTAGATATACTGATCTACTCCAAGTTCACAGTTAATTTCTAAGGAAATTAAAAAGGCTTCACGTTTATTGTGTCTTTTCTTGCTTGTGCCCTGTTACGCATTACTTTTGACTATTTTTCTGTTAAATTAAGCAGCTCTTTTTTTCCGTAAGAGTTTTTGCCATTAGCGGTGTAGCGACGTAAGAGGTCTTCATGGTATTGGCTCATAACATGTTTTGGTTTGATATGCTGTAGCTGAAAGTCTCCTTGACCAGATACTCCTTTCATTGAAAATAGCACATATATGCGTGTGAAGTTTTGGCATGAGAAGACTTACTTGCCCGTTAGTGCTCAAGATATGCATAACTTATTCCATGCACACTGTCCCCTTGGCGCTATAGCGATCACCTTCGAAGTTCTCAGTTATAATTGGGCGTTCGCCCCATTTCCTGTGACTATGATTGATTTGATCCAATTATGAGTAACTCGATCACCTCGTTTGGGTTCTAACCTACGTCAGCAAGTGTAAGGCCTGTGTGCAGCCAGCACTGACTACCTCAGCTACCAGGTCTCAACCGGGAGCCGTGAGTTTACAATTAAAAAGAGCCATGTTCTCAGACCGAACATGAATGCATTGTAATAACTGAGTCAACTACTTATCTGAAACTTCATTTGCCTTCCAGTCGTCGGGCCTAAATTCCACGTAGGAGCTAACAAGTAGGCTAGTACCGGCAAGCTCTGTTCATTCGCCTTGGCTCCATAAACTTTGCCTTCCATATTGGTTGTTCTCAACCCTTTTTTTCTCGGTCTCACCTATGCAATTGAAATTCTCACTTTGGCCTCATAAAAATAAAAATAAGCCCTTGGAAGTGCTTCATTCCCAAAGCAGGACACTGCTTCTTCATACTACTATCATGAAGTATGTGAAAAGCATTTAATGGCCTCATATGAGCGTTGAAAATTGATCCAAACTAAGTCCACGATAATATGTGACAGTTTATTTATCACACAGTGTACCATGTGTAAGAGAAGAAATAGAAGACGACCTTAATGCTTGCTTTAGGAATATGGGATGTGGAAAATTGATTTAAAGGTTTGGTAGTTTTTAATTCTTCAGTCACAACCCTCGCCCCGCAGTCCTAGAGTGGAGCGCCGAACCGTTTGGGAACCTTCGCTCTTCACCAACTGACAGAGAAAATAAGTTCCCTTTTCTAAGAAAAAAATGCCAACCGTATGTTGCTGCCACCCTCTTGTAGGTTTCCTGCCTCCCTTTTCCTAACTTGTAGGCACGACGACACCCAAAATGTGCGCGGCCTTCCGAGAATTCACAAACGCGGACTTCCTGTGCGTCCAATCTTGGGTATAAGGAATTCACCCTGTCGCACCACTTCGAAATGGCTTATAGAAAGGCTTAAGTCTCTCCATAGTTATCTGGACCCTCAAAGTTTGAAGGACACCTTTGCATTTTTCAACGTTATCAGGGATTTTAAGTTGTGGAGGGGGGTGATCTTCCTAGATTCATCATCTCTGTTTATCAATACCCCTGTGACTTCAACCGGGACACGGACTACCAGATAGGCGTGCCAGTGAAAACTCTAAGAGAACTAATCACGAGCTGTACAGAAAATGTTCAGTTTCTCTGCAGCGGCCAGCTACATAGGCAAATAGGCGGTATGGCTATGAGTTCGCCATCTGAACCGTTTCTAGCAATTTTTTTCATGGGTAAATTCGGGAAAAGGAGTTTAAATTATACCGCTAACGAGCTCGACTTCTATGGTCTGTATGTGGACGACATCTTCTGCCTGACAGGTTATGCCATCGAAATCGACGTCGTCTTATAAGTATATCTAACACCGATTCAGAATTTAACTTTATTACTACGGAAAGGAGTGTGTACAAGTTAGAACGAAGACCGGGAAAGACTTTAAAAGAGACATCATGCTTTGGTCTTGCAAGAAAAGTCAGTTTACAGTTACTTATGTGGGGGGGAGTACACCGGTATGGTTTATTTTTAGAACGAAGTTTGGACTTTCCGTTGTGCCACGGGGCTTCGATGTGCAACCCTTGCATACGGTATTACGCTGATGAACAATCTGCGGTCGAATGGTACTACGGCCACGCCTACCTGGAAGTGTGGACGGGGGCTCAGATGGTATCAGATCCAAAACTTCAGGTTTTGCAATCCAGGACCTGAAGGGCGACCGGCTGGGGATTAAAAGTAGGTCATAAATGGTCCTTCTAGTCTCAATAGTTCCTTTTTTGATCCGATTTCCTGACGTCTTTCAATGTCCTTAATAGAGTTCATCTTCTTTTAAGTCCTTCTGGTTATCACCATTTATATACTGGGCATTTAATGCCATCAAATCCCTCTGCAATTCCATATTTACGTACCATGATTTATTCATCCCATATGCTGGTGACGGGTTAATCATAGCTTACAGAAACTAAACATTCTTTCTTTAACCAACACTTTTCTCTTCAGGTAGGCGCCTCACTTTTGTCGGACAGTGTGACGAAATTTGCTCTCACACAATATCTTAAAGAAGACCTTCAGTTTGATAAGTCAGAAAAACACCAAATCGACCACACAAACGGTCCATCACCTTCTAAAATTAGTATCGTTAATTATCGTGCTTAGGAGATGATGATGCATTAACGCATAATGTTGTCGCAAGAACGCGCTTTCTATGAGAACTCTCAAGCTGTCTATGAATGTCAAATGAACAACACACTTGCTATTTTGATTAAAAAAGGACCTATGAGCTGACTCAGTCAAATGAGGGCATTAGAAAGATAAAGCCCTAAACTTCCTCAAAAACGAGGACACTTTTTGCTTAAAATGCAGACACCAGAAGCACAAGCACCTCAAACTTCGCCACATTCCACTCCCTGTAAATAAATTCAGAGAAGGCTACAGAGCAATCGCAGAAGCAGTCGCTTTTCTAAGTCACAAGGCACCGATGCTTATCGATCCGACTTCATTGCAGGACGTCAAAACTTCATACAGCATGTACATACTAGTGGCTACGCGTTGACAGTTATCCTGTCTAAGCTGATGGATTTCGGCTAAAATATTCATATCAACCTTCGGACTAAGTCCATAAAGCTTCATTTCGAAGTATTTTCTCTAAGTAGGTGCATTTGCTCCTGAGGAGATTAGAAAAATGAAATTTAAAAACTGGTGCATCTACCGGAAAGCACACAGGGAACTCTGGGAGACGCACTAGTGAGCCGGAGCCCTTGCAGTTGGGTCATCCATCCGCACCTATCCTTCATTCCCAGCGCCACCTCCTTCCAGGTAGCCGAACTGTCCACCCTGGTCTGCAATTTAGCTTGACTTTTGAGTCTGGACGACGACGATGACCCTATTCACCGAGAAATCCACCTGGCCCTAGATATACTGGAAAACACTGCACCGGACAAATGTTAACTCCCATAACGACGAAATACCTCACCGACGCAGGTTAACGGGTTCATATCAGCACACCTCAGGTTACAGTCTCAGCTTCTGTCGCCTGTTTGAGTGACCACTCTGATAGCCAGCAAACTTTCTCCAATCTCTACGTCCACTGGCTCATCTGATAGTCCACCTGATATGAACACCTGATTCAGGCACTACAAATTGTGATAAGCTGTGAGATTGCTCAGCAAACGCATCCCGTAAATACTGCTCCCCACTCATCCACAATATCTACTGGTAACTGTCCCCGAAAACAGTTTAGACAATGAGTGCGAAAAGTCGAGCGGGAGCGAGGGAGCTACAGGCGCTTCAAGCAAAAACAGGGCCTCTGCTCCTAGCACGCTCATGATCAGCCTTTGAAGCTGTCGGAATACGCGAAAATTCTTGCCGCGCACAGCCATCCACGGGCGTCACAAAATTGGTAGTGACGCAAAGTGTTCTGTTTTAGTTGGCTAAGAACACCGGCTAACAGTTGCACAACTTTGAATATGGATCTCCCCCCCCCCCCGGCCACCTCGTTGGTTTGTTTGTGTCTTCTCAGCTGGCCGACGTCGATTGCCGGGGGAATATACGGCGCATTATAGTACAGCGTTTTTTAACACATTAAACGCGTTTTGTGTCTCCACGAACTCGCGAACCACGCAATATATTCATTACGTTAACACCGACTGTCTTTTACGAGAGACACGCTCCCAGTCATTTGGGCCAACTCACACTTGGCCAGGGACATCCTCGAAGGCATATCGCCGGCCGCGTCGCCGGCTGTCGTACTGAATAAGCGCCTACTACTGGTATCGTTACCCCTGTCCTCCTAAAAGAAACTACACTCTGGGATCGTAGTGCCCATTACAGTTTTGAAGACGAGCAACACTAGGGTTGGTATGGTTTAGACTTTGTCCGTTTAGGTTTTTATGGGCGATTGTTTACTCGCTCACCTGTGACCAGAACTCGCACGCAAATAATACCGTTCATAGGTCAGCGAAGGTTCCTACCGGTGCTTTTGTGACTGGAGGCAAATGAATAGGCATGGCTTTGTTTACAAACACCGGCCTACAGAAAATACTGCGCAGTATGCCATTGATTGCCTCCAGAAAGAGTAGACGGTCCTAAGGTTGTAAGTAGACTAACTCAATTCACTCAATGAAGCCTATGAAAATGGTTGCCGATAAATGATCTTTCAACTTATCCGTCCGATTAGCGTTCAGTTAGCTGTGGGGTTTCCGCTCTTTTACGTATGAACTCGGTACGATGAATCGTGTCGCATTTTAATTTGTCTTGGCTGGAGCAGTTGCCGATACAGTGTTCCCTTGCCTTGCTAAAGGCATCTTAAAAACCACACCAGAATCTTAACCCGCTTTTTAAGTTCCTCTTGTTCTTTCTGTTGTCGGCGGTATAGAGGAGGACCCCACTTACCTGTCAATAGACTGTGGATCGTGTCATATGGGGTTTTAGCTTAGCATACATTTGCAAGCTGTTGCAGCAACTACACTGCCAACAGCGATTGCTTCCCACGACCTCACACCTTAGCTGAAAATTCGTTATTTTGTGAAGTTTACTTTTTGTTTAGTGTTTAATTACTACACTTACTTCCGTTGTCTTACAATAACGTTGAATAAGACTTTCTGCATAAATTCAGGCAGTTTCTGCGTTTTCTTTCATTTTGCGAGCTTACTGTCTAGCGTGCTCCATTTACCATAAATCACGTATGTCACGATCCACAGTTTACTGACAGTCAAGTGGGGTCCTTCTCCATACTGTTGCCCTTCTGTCCTGTTTGTAATAAGAGTGAATTGGTCGGACTGCCTTATGCTGAGGCGTATGCATGAGCGTTTCCGCCCAGTGACCCCATTTGCAGCATGGTACTGTCGCTGCCAGGAAGCAGCTAGAAATCGGGCGAAAATCATTTAGTCACACCTGTGCAGATTACCAAGGGGTGTTTAGATCGACTCACTTCCATCTGATGTCAACTCTTAGCAGGCAAACTGACCAATACCTGACGATGGACTATCTTGGAAGAGAAAAAAGCCTCACTTCTCTAAAAATCTTGCCTTTATAATTATTCGCATTCACATTCGAAAAAATCTGTTCGTCTCCTTTTATAAAAGCAAACCTTCGTCCTTCAGACTGTTCTGTATTTCCCACCCACTGGTATGTTTAAGGCTCCAGTAGCCTATAGTTCCGCACACCGCAGGTTTCATTCACCTTACACATTTTACTGTACTAGTCGTCAAATCAGAGAGAGGAGTTCCGGTTAGTAAGCCAGGTTGAAACAATCTCGATGGCTGCGATACCAAGGCAATTGGCCTGATCCCGAGAATTCGCCTCAGGCCCTTCAGCAGAGACGATAATCTGCAGGCGTTAAATTGTCCCCTCGAGAAAATGAGATTTACAAAGCACTTGGATTGTATTTGTTATTCAGAGGCTGTCAAGGGAGGACATGCACATGTTGCAACGTGCTCTTGACAGGTCTTGCCTTGCTGGAAGCCTTCTTCATCTCTCCTTCGTTTATACCAACAGTAAATGGCGGCATTCCCGCCACACCGCGCATTCAATTCCGTGCATTTCTTCGCGTGAGCTCTCAGCTATCTTATGGTCTCTAGGTAGTTACATCTCCTACTTTGTTCCGCAGAAAGCCCCTACGTCGTCCTCTCATAAGGCGAAAATTTTGAATTCCTTGTTGGTACGTTTTGCTTGGTATCTTATTGTCCCTGGCTTTAAAGGCCGGCGGATAAAGTGCGCTCTGTATGATTGGCGTCGTGCACCACCTTACTTGTGGGATACTTTAAAGACGAATTAGTTAATTTCAGTTGTGTGTGTGTGTACGATGTATGCGATCCCTTGTTTAACAAGATCGACCCGATGGGTTGCACAGCAGACGACCCGGGCCAAAATGGGGCCAGACTGATTTACGACACCCGCTTATCAGGCCTCGCTAGGTCCGAAGAAGACCATAAATGCTGCCGTGCATGCACGTCTGGGACGCCTCCATTCGGCCTCAATCACTGCGTTTCATTCCACCACCAGCTGATTGACAGGTTTGGACAGTCAGCTAGTGTATGAGAGAAGGAGAAGAGAGTAGGGCTGACAGTGGAGGATCCATCGTCACGGTAAATTAACGTTCACATCACTGAAGCAAATTTGATGCGTGTAAATCTCTCACAACTCGCTAAGAACAGTGGCTTGGAATGGAGCATGCTGGCGCGATAACTCGGCCCCTCTCAGAACTGAGAGTAAGGCTGCAATGGCTCCTCCCCAATGTGACACCCTCACAGAAGCCTGGTGGGAATCATATCGTGCATGACAAATACAGGCAGGCTATTTAGCTTTGTCAGCCTCTACGTCCGCGCCTATCTCCGGCCACCTTGCCATCGGAGCGAGATGAACGGGTGAGGGGAGAGTGAGATAGATGCTGGGCAAGTCCGACTCACTGTAAACTACTTCACGAGGTCATCGGCGCTGTGCACATCCCATGGGCCATGTGACGGACGTCGTCGCTTGCGACGATCGGTTCACCTACTTCCATCTATCCGGATTGAACGAAGATACTCTTTCGGAGTTTTCACCACCAATGTGTATGAGTTAGTATTCCGATGTCTTAAATTCCTATCTCACCTGTCGGATAACTCACCTGGAAATTTACTCAGTATTCGGAAGCAACGTTCTCCAGGACGTTCTAATTTCACGGCAAACATCAAAAGTCTCTGGCTTGCGTCAGGAAAGAGAACCGAATGAACCGTGTGATGCAGTCTGATTCAGTTTCTGAGGCTGGATCCGAGAGTGAATCCGAAACGATAGGCGAATAAAACTCATGTTTCAGCGACTAGCCTTCTTCTCCCCAGGTCCCGTGATCTCAGGTTCCGGGCAGCATTGATGGCTACCGTGAATATTGTAAGCTTTTCAGCCTGCGGCACAAAATAATCTGAACAAATCGGCTGCTAGAATCGCTCCCCATATGATGGAAAAAATTTCAGACCTGGCGTAATTTTTTCCACTTACTGAGATCCTATTTTCCGCATAGGCGTCTCTGACATAGGTTGTACGATATAAAATACTTGACAGCACAGATGCTAGCAAAAAGCCCAGACAAGTGTTTCGCCAATATTCTGGAGCACGGGGCGCTCTTGCCGACGCACTGATGAGCCGAACTCCTCGCAACTATGCCAGGCAGCGACAGAATATCGGCGAAACACGTGCCTGGACTTTTAGCTAGTACGTGTGTCGTCTAATCTGGCACATCGTGCTACCTCGGTACATACCAATGGATACCTATTGACAGTTTATGAATATTACGCGGTTATTCCGGCGTGAATAACGGAATTCGGCACGAATATTCATATAATACTTCAGTCCGGGTTTAAAAGTTTCAAGTATACTGATTTACCCCGGGCTAGCGTTAATTTCTGAGGAAATTTAAGAACTGAAATTGTCTGTGGATGAAATTATGTTAGCTAAACTCCAAATTTTCAAGCGAGGTTAGACTAATAACCAGTGAATTCTTTTTATTTTAATGCTATAATATGACTGATGTAAAATGAGAAACTATGCACTGCGTGAAGAGCGATCGCACAGCATTTTGTTTACGAATTTTTTCGGCTACTACTTTTCCAGATGCATGTAGACGCTTCGCTGAGTAGAAAGCCTTAACGAGAACCTGCGAACTGGCTCTGGATCACTTCAATTTGCTAACCAACGCTTACTCACATTTCATGCGATGACAAATTTGAACGATGACAAATTTCTGCGGTTGCCCTTATTGAACCTCCCCGAAAGAAGCCGTTTCAGCCCTCTGTTGTAGTAAGCGATTGCAATAAGTAGCCTACTTGCTATAGAGAAGCATTACTGAGGCAGATCAGGGATACCGGACGGTCAGTCAACCTGCCACACTTCAGCTGCAAGTTGAGAGATCCCTCCTGGTCTGGTCATTGGTCAAGAGCTCAGTCATAGCGGAGGACGCTCATTGGTCTATCCATGTGCGGGCTTTTAACCGCAATCATAAGCCAAAGCAGAGCGCCCGTAGGTAAGACACGAGAATAGGAAACCTCCCCCCCGAATGCAGGTGACCTTGCGTTAAATTCCGGGCAGAGTGCTTGTTCCCGTGTCCCGATCCTAACCATAACAATAACCCTAATTCAAGCCTTGACTCTGACTCTAACTTCCATAGGATACAGCTCCACGCCACTTGCATTACGGAGGGATTCCTGTCCGTGTCCCACCCTCCTTTATTTTCAGTGTTGCACTAGGAATAGGTCGACGACCACCACTTTCGCGTGACCTGCAACAATAATCAGGCAAACTAGGGAAAGTAGAGAAATCGCACAGGGCTCGAAAAAGTGACCTTCTGAATTTGCTCCGAGTTATTAACCTTTGAGCAGTCGCAGCTACGCTTTGTAATTCTAACAGAACCCTCGCTCAGTCTCAAGTAGGTCAGGCCAAGGCTAGAAAAATATCAACAGTTCAGGGCAGTCAATTGAGTTGTCTATGATAGCTCGGTAATGGAGTATCCGGCAAAAATTCAGACTGTCCAGGTTTGACTTCGTCGAGCAATAAACCTCCTTCTGAGTGTGTGAGTTCCCATTTCCCCCAAGTCCGTCCTAATAAGCGAGCAAAGCGCAGATTGTCCAATTCAGCAGATGCGATTGCGAATTCTTACCAGGACTGCAATTATTTTGGGAGAGCCTCTCACTTTTACTGCGATGACTCTTGCTTCGAAGAGAAAAGGAAGAAAGCCCACTTTCAGTAAAAGGCTTATGTCGAAATACTAAGTCTGTCTTGTCTGCAACCAAAATGAGATTTACCCTTCAGTCCGTAGCTCAAATCTGGAAACTTTCAGCTGTCTTAATAAGGCTATTTCATTCAAAGTCACCACTGCATTGTTAGTGAGATTTTTTCGCCTGTCAAAGTTCCTGACTGGTGTTTCCACCCGATGCACCTACGAGCAATGGGGACAGCTGTGAGGGCAGGAAACGTGATTCAATGGATGCATTTCACATTCGTCGAATTATCAAAGGCCTGAGACCACAGGTATGCTCGTACTTGAAGTTTAATCTTTATGACCTCCAAGAAATAAGGTAACATTAGAACAGACGCTAAAGTACTTGCATTTTTTGGACACCTTCTGCCACAAGTCTACTCAGGTGTATTGCCCCTATCTCTACATGTTCATCAAAGTCGTGCTGCTTGGAGCGTTCAGAACAAAGATGTGGTGTCATACAGAAACCAAAAGTACTAAAATGAAAAGGCAGATGTAGACTAACTAACGGCACTCCATACATACCTTCTAAGTCCTTGCAGTTCAGGAACAATCAGCCGCCAAGTCTGCTCACCAGTACTCACCTAAAAGGAGTGTACGTGTAAGCGAAAACCGATTAAGGACATTGTTTTACTACTTTTAAGTGAGTTTAAAAGTAGGGGGATAGGACCTCAGTACTCAGGGCTTCAACGTTAATCTCTTCTTGCGTGAGCATCTTATTGAAATCATAAAACCCTTCTGTCCCCCCGAGACTAGAGGGACCGACTGCCAAGCCACTACTTAGGAAGTATAAGGCCAAAGGAAAGTGGCCATTCGTAAACAGAACTGAATTGCTTTGCATATCTTCTTCCGCTTCATAAAGGGACTGTGCGATTTCTGGGAACTTTTTTACGCTGACGATTATTATTATTACCGTCGTCGTCGTCGTCGTCGACGTCGTCGTCGCCGCCGTCGTCATCATCATCATCATCATCATCATCATCATCATCATCAACAACAACAGCGACAAAGGATGAAACCTTTGCCAAACCGACTGCCCGTCTATACTGAGTCGGGTCAAGCCCACCTCCATGTAAAGGGTAGACGCCTACATCGGCGACCACAGGACACTTACGTAGACGGACGGTCAAACATTGGACTGGCGTAACAATTTCACCTTGCCAAAAAAGCGTTCACGTGTTTACCCGCACAGAGTTCCACACAATTGCCCTAGCAGACCCCGAACCAACCCTATGTAAACAAACAGTCGGCTTGGTGGCTGGTTCACTATATGAAGGTGGACTCGAACGCAAGTCCAAAACGTCCTGAAAGCATGCCCATCGGCGATCGAGCAGTCATCCTCTCCTGGATTCCTGCCCATTTATCCCCCCCCCCATTTATCAGAGTGGCAGTGTTAGGAGGAACACAGATGTGAATTCGAATCCAATGGTGAGTGTAGGTTGGGATAGAGTGGCTCATTTATACATGTACAGTTAGTGACCTAACTCATGAAATGTGTCGAAATTTACGAATGCTTGTCAATCACTCGCAAACCGACATAATTTCATGTGTCAAATGTCCACGGTAATTAAGTTCAAGTTTGAAAGAATTAAACACAAAAGAAACATTAAAGTCAGTGTTGCGCTGTTTAGAAATTCCGATTTATTTTGAAAAGCGCAATATCCTGAAAACGTCAGAAATGGCTCTAATTTAGTAACCTTCGTTTTTAAATGTACAGTTTGTGTTCTCATACCAACAACATAGTAAATATGAAAGTAGACATAAAATAACGTCTAATACCAGTGTTTTTATGAAGGTTAAGTCTAAACATCCATTTATAAGTAGTGTAATTTCTTATATGACGGTTTATCAACTGCCTGCATCTAGAGTGTAGATTTTAAAACAGTTTTCCAGTGAGTAATGTTATTTTTGGCGCACATGAAGTAAATAGGATGGGGTTCAACAAGAGAAGCTGGAATTTGCTTGATTTCACCGATTGGGACGTCGCAGGAACGAAAGTTTTCATTAGATGACATGCCATGAGGCCGGTCGGTGCCTAATAAATTTAAATAGAACTGACAGGTGTGATCGTAAACATACCATTTTGTGTTTATAGAGAGAACTTTTCTTCCGTTAAATTAATTTACACTTTTCGTTCGTTTTCGATTACGTTGAGTTTCTGATCGGCCTCGAAATTTTGCTGAATACTTCATGATTTCCAGTGCTTTCATTCGATCGTCCATAAAGACAGATTCTGAATTACCTGTCTGTTAAGAACTTTAAAATAAGATTATTCTTGAAGGCATTTACCGAATTAGTGAGTGTTAGGGCGCTCCTTATCATGAAGAGGGTCGTTTGGGTCACATGGGAAGACTCATTCAAACATCAAACTTCATTTTCGAGAAAAATGGCTGTCCAAAACGAAAGTCAGCAACGAATATGCCTGCGATCAGTAAGAAAACTTTCCTTAATAAGTTAACGCTTTAAGAAGTGCTTTATTACCGCACTTCGTTGACGGATCTCTGTGAACTTTGCATTTTTGCACGGTGAGGCCAAGTAAAAATTTGACACTTTTGGCCGTTTCTTTCGCGTTCCTAAGAAATACTAATATTTATCTACCGTAAACGCAATAACATGCCTTCCTCTATACATAGAGGCCATTTCCACCGTTTTTTGCTCGCCTTTAGACTCCGTTCTTTGATCATGAATGCATGGCAGAGCGCCCATATAAATACTGATATTTTGCGGAAACTACTAATGTTTTGCTCGTTCTATTTCTGAATAAGGTATGCATAGAAACTAAAATACACGACAATTTTGTTTCATATGTTCGAAACTGGAAATAACCAGTCGGTGACGGTCATTTATGTGGCATCAGGTAGAATTTTCCAAATGGCAAAACAATTTGAGGCCACTTAAACGAAGGAATCCCTATCTACGTTAATACTGCATTTTAGGACACCAAATCGCACAGATCTGCTAATTTGATATCTAGGAAATGATAAGACCACTGATTTTCTCAAAGTAACCTTTGTGTTAGCAGGTTGATCAGCATGGTTAACATCGGATATAAAATTAATTCTCAAGTTCGACTAAATCTGTTTGCTAAAACTCTCGCGGGTAAATTACTGGCCTTTCAGTGAAAAAGACGCTCAAATGCATAACCGGAGACTAGGGCATGCATTAGCATTGGAAGTTGCACGAATATAATGCAACGTCCATTTTCGATAAAATTTACTGATATTTTACTTGATATAATTATGTAAACACAAGTTCTGCACAAGAAAAGGATATTTTATTAAAGGAAGTGGATGAGCGAACAAAATGCTCAACATTAACGGCGTCCAGAAATTCTCTCATCAGATTCCGTTATCAGATTTCATGAGATAGGTCACGAACTGTATCAATAATTGTAGAGGGCACTCACCGATCGCGATGCGGGACACTCGTCCTGCTTTGTGCCTTGAAGCTCGATTTCGAGTCCCACCAACAGGCGTATATATAAATATCAGAGGGGAGGAATAACAGAAATTGCGGGCAGATTGATACAGTACTGTTCCAGGCTTACTATGCCTTCATTCAGCCAGTCTTAACCCTGACCACCAGGTGGGAACAGAAACTCAGACGTAATGCACTCAGATGAGGCATGCATCAATCGGCATATCAATTTAGATGCCTCATAATAAATCCTCAAGGATAAGCTCATGCAAGCACCGTGAATCCCGAAAGGATGACGAGATGCAGTTGATGAGTATTGACGCAGACGCCGACCAACCGCGGAATCATTTGTCAGACATGGTAAATTAATTGATTGTTTTTGCATACCACCTTTAGTCTGAGGACCAGCCCAGAGAATTTACGTAAATAATTTTATGTTTCCGAAAGAACTTTATCACTGCCTGCCATATATGTACGTGTGCAGTAGCAGACCATTAGAAAAGACAAGGGAAACCGGAATGGCCCTTTCTGACTTATTAGCCGTCATCAACCAACTATATCCACTCCCAGGTTTGCAACCCGCCCAAGGCTCAAAGCGGAGTCCTACTGGCTAGAAGTTCAATGCTCTAACCACTGAGGCACTGGGTCGTTGTACTGTCGGTTGTGCAGCTTTAAATACACACAGCCAGTCAAAAAAGTATTGATTTTTCGCATTTGTAGTTGTTTTCTGTTTTTCACGTGTCATCTTGCTTATATATCCTTTTGCTTAACCATAATTTGGTGATTTATATTATATTCGTCTCTGAAATTCTGGTTTTCGATGAAGAATAATTATTTTTATGCCAGAAAATATTAATTTGCACACCTAACTCTGCCTCGTACCCAGCATTGGTCCTTCTTATAACGTTATATAATTTCGAAAAAAACTCAGCATGGGCGAATATTATGTTGTAGGGACTTACGTGCGAAACTCGTGACATTTCATGATTCAAGACAACCACTGTATAGTCGGTTTATAAATCAAAGAATTACGGAAGTATTGATTATAATAGTTGAATTTCTTGTAATCTCAGATGCATCAATGGTTCTTTGGGGGACAGCTTTTCAAACCTTAACAAGCCTTCTTCTTGCACCAGCAGATGCATAGTACTGACGTGAAATGACTAGTTGGCTGCATAAATTACGTTTCTGGAGCCTAAAAGTAATCTTCAACCCTCTACTGTCATTCAGACACCTTTCCACACCTTCGTCAGACATTGTTATCTTGAGCGCGAGGACTGAGGGACGAGTGACATATTGCGTCCGGTTATGGGCGTGGTTCAGTCGCACACCTATCAAAATGTTGTCTGTACTTGTCGATGGTTGCATATGACGTCATTTAGCTAGGAAGGTGACTTTAACCTTGGTATGTGAGATCCGTCCCTACTGTGTTGGCCACAACAGTGGTTGTGAAGAGATCAATGCTAGGACACGTTTTCGCATCCAACACTCCTGTTCTTCTGGGATGAAAATCCCTTGGGGCGGGTGCGTGCACAAGACACCGCGACTTCGCGGCCGCAGGTCTGAATGCGTTATTTCCGTCGGCTGCGGTCAAATGCCATTCACGTCGTCACATACGGTGGCACTGTGATATCAGACCTCTAATTGGGTCCATCCTCCGCGTCGGACCAGCTGCTGAGTGGGTAAAGTCTAGTTCTAATAGTGACGGATAAAAGCTGGGACAAAGAGGCAATACCCGTCACGGTCATATTTAACGTCCTCTTCGGCTAGCCTTACCTGCTACTGGGCGCGAACAGATGCAAATAGTCGTATCTCGGAGCACGTGGTGGCCAGGTGAGGTTGGATCAAACGGGTAGGTCCAGCTCTCCCTCAGGCAGTATTGATGCGGCGTTTGATTCCCCTGCGATAAGCTCATACCAATGGTTGGGGACAGAGGGTTAGAATATGTTAAAACCCACCAGGTAACTGGGAGAACAAGTAAACAATACTTAGGCGTGGACAGATGGAGACCGGAGAGGATTTGAGGGCAGAGCTAATTTGTCAGTAGGCGCCACGCAGATGGGCGTGCGGGAATTCAAGGGTGAACATTGATATCGTCCTGATAAAGAAACCATCACAGAGGGGACACATATAAGACGGCGCCAAGTGTCTGATCAGCCACCGTACCCGTACACGAGAGCCCGCTCGTCTTGAACGACGAATTCTACGGCGTTCTCCACAAACTGGTTGCAGGACGTTGGCTTACACATGAATTAGTTTAGAGTGAGACAGTTGCATCCAGCATCTACCGTGCTCGCCCTTCCATCATCCACCTAACTGTGATGGCAAGACACTGCTAGGACGGCCGGAGATGGATTCAAAGTAAAACATCCCGTATACACGTACCATACACGACCTCATTTTCGTTAAGTGCGTGGTAAATTCATGGGGATGGCTCGGGTGTCCAATACGTGGGGAGACCCTAAAGACCACATTTCAAAGCGGCAGCTCTAGCCTTGAGAAGGACCGAGCTACTCTGTCAGTTAGCAACATTCCCAGTCACGAATACTAAAGCGTCATGTAAATTTCAAGCGCGTAATATTTGTTACAATGAGGAACGCGCTGATGTGGCGTGAAGACAGGTTCTTCATTTTATCTTCCTTCTCCCATGTACGAGTCGACTCTCAGAGCCTGCCGACCAGCCGATGTCCTTACACATCGTAGTGAGTCAGTCTTTCAACCGGAAGATTGGGGCATGTACGTAGAAGGAGGGAGTCCTTTGGACGTCCTCTTCAGTGGAACGCAATGCTACTCCCCCAATTGGTATCGATCCTAGCAGAGCGTGGCGTTCGACCGGGTCCGTGGTAAGTTAAATTCGGTATTGCAAAAATGCAGCCCTAAAGCTAATATTTTTGTTCCACGTAGTAATTATTTCCAGCTGACTTATCGGCAAAGTAAGCCTTGCTTTTGCTCAGCAAATTAACACAATAATGATGAGTGAAGTCAGAGCTTGTGGCCTAACTTTACCCTTAAAAGCCTTTCGAATACGATCTAGGAGGTCTGCGACGGGGAGTTGCATTCTTAACGCAGTTCTGTGAACATTTGTGTGAAGTGCTCTTGTGTCAGATGGTCCCGTAGGCAGCCTGTTGGAGGAATTGGGAGGATACTGTGAGATTACTGTTCGTTTATATAGCCAATATGCTGCATTACTTACTGAAATCAGACCAACTCGGTGGAGTTCCTTGACTTCTGATTTTGAATGCTCTCGATAGAAGTCAAGATAGCGTGAGTCCATATTCAACTGACCGAAGAATAAGTAGAGTTACTAAGGAGACGCGGATTCAACATGTAGATCTTCCGGCCGGAGGCCTCTGACTATGGCAAATCAGTGGAAAATCATAATTCCAGTCTCTCTCACCCGTTCCTAATAAATCCTATTGCGATCGGAGCACATATAAACATCATTTACGCTTCCAGTTCTGCTACTGCCTTCATTGTAGGTTATAATAAATTAGTAAATCGGTGTATTTGGGATGATTTTGCCTGTCGAAGGCTAACTCTTGGAATATTAATTTGAACAGCAAAACTAGGGGCGGGGAGGACGATTTTTGTGGACGAAGTTTGGTTCTGAAGCCCCACTTTACTGATACCAAGTGGATAGCTTCCTAAAACAATTTTAGTTAACATGCCAATCTTAGCCACTCGCTGGCTTAAGAAAGGGAAGAGAGCGCAAGCGGAGCCCGAAGCATGTGGAAAGAAGCGCGTGTGAACCGATGTCTGGTGTAACCGAAGGTGGCATGTGCACATTCTCCCCGCGACACAGCCACTCGTTGGATTAAGAGAATAAGGGCAGTGCAATCACAACTGGAAGGCCATGGGGGGATCCGCGTGTCATTTCGCAGTACATGGGCACTATAGTGGAACCGGCGGAGCCCCAACCCCTCCGAACAATGCCATCAGCAAACCTACTTTTCCGATCGCTGGATTAAGATAATGGAGAGGGCGCAAGCAGGACTCGAAGCACGTGCAGAGAAGCGTGTGCGAACTGGTACCTGATGTAACCGAGGTTGAAGTATAAGCATTCCCTCTCTCGAGGAACAGACCGGATTAAAATAGTAAGGAAGGCGCAAACAGGTGTTATATGCAAAGCCAACTTAATCGCACCTACTAAAATTGCTTAAGGAAGCTGACCATATGGTATCAATCTACTGGGACTGCAAGACCAAACCTCGCCATTTTGCGTGGTTGTCCAAGAAACAAGTTTTAAATGTGAGGCCGGGGAAATGGAGCCTTCCTACTAAAGACAGTCTTGTCCTCTATTCCGAGGGGGCTAGGATTAGCGTTAGGGGGGGGAGGGTTAGGATTAATGATGATATTAGGGTTAGGGTCAACGTTAGGATGCAAGAAGAGGCGTCGTTGGACCTCAGCGCGATGTCACCTACGGTATGGGAGGTCATATTTCCGTGCGCAACAGATTTAAATCCTCCAGTGCAGGCATACTTTCTCAGTTCGACTTGAGACTGGAAGCCTAGACGTCGGAGCAGCAACCCACGGTCTTAGTGTAGTTTTTACCCAACACATCAACTCTGCTAATCATGTATGTCGACAGAACTTTCGGTGGTCATCTGACCAATGAACTTCGTCTCTAGGCCTGGAAGGAGTGTTTATACTGCGACTATGTAACTCCAGCTAAAGGTGATCCAATACTTAATGGCCAACGACCACGTAAATGTGCCCTCTCTTTGAAAAGTTCCGTAATGTCGCATTACCCAAACTTCTTCCTAATGCAGTCAATTTCTCCACTAACTTGGTATCTATGGCTGACAAAGGTAAATGAGCCGAAAATGGCCACTTCAACTGTTTTTACCTTTCTCTACTAAACTTCTCTATTATTAATCGATCGTTTCCACGTCACTGCTTGTGGGGACAGTAGCTTAGAGCTCCCCTATTCCTCCTGTGATAAATTCGGACTAATGACGGTCGCTCTTATGTGACTTTGCCCATTAACTACCTGGTCTACCATCCAGAAGATGACTGGTCAGTGAAGTTCGCAACCAGATATTTTACATTCGGCATCGGTGCAGTTTTGTTATTCATCAAAGGTCAGGCCTGGCTAATGTCTGCATTATTTACTGTCCTCGACCTGCTTTTCGTGAATTATTGATAAACCATACAGGGAGTTAGTTAAAAAATGTTTTTATTCAAGTTCTGGCTGTCAGAGAAGGCAGGCAAAATATCCCTCTTCGTGTCCATCGGCACAGCGACACACCAGAAAGAAGTTGATTAGTGTCTACCAAAACCTTTCGGTACCTGGCTAGAATTCATACCAAAAGGACGCTTGGTCAGTTCATCCTGAATCATGACAAGGCATTAGTTTGCAGGACCGTAAAACCGCTTCGTTGTTCATTTGTGGAGTGGCCGACTAGTGGACTGCGAGCCTGGCTCAGTAACTCCTTCTTAATTAACCCCCCAAAGGGTACTCTTACGTATGCGAGATCCGGGCCGTCCATAACTTTTTGTGAAAGCCTGTTGTGTTGAGTGGGGTACCAGGTCGTGTGTGACACGCGCTATCAGCGGCTGCAAAAAATCTCCACATCAGATGACTGAACGGTTCGACCAGTGGACTGGTGTCTGGGAGGGGGAGAGAGTCGGGTCGACTTCGGGGACTGTGTTTCCCCGCGGCAGTCAGGGCAAATTTCTCACTACAAACAATCCGAGACGCTTTTAAACTATCACGACGCGTTAAAAGCAGTGGCTTGAAGGGCTGCCAACTAACGAGATAGCTCGGTCCTCCTCTCGGGACGGAGAGTGAGACTGCAATGATTCCTTCTCAGTTTGGCCTCTATGGCACTCCCACTCAGCTGGGACCCAAGCCTCCTTTGTGTTTCGTCGACACGCCGGTCTTTTGTGCGTAGGCCAGACGTGTGCGGTACGCGTAGCCAGGCTGTTTGTCTCTGCCAGAAGTTGCCCCGATACCGTCTCCGGTCCTCTTGACATTAAGCTCAGGTGGGCGAGGGAGGAGAGAGTGTGGTGGACACAGCGTAAGTCTGCTCTCATTGTAAACTAATTTACGCGTAAGCCGCTGTTTTTGCGCCCAACTTTCTGATTAGTACACGGTGGCTATCGTCGACAACGACGGTCGGACTTTCATCTGACAAGTGCTTGAAAAACTTTGTAAGTATCGTCTTGACAAATAAGACTTTCCATTGGTTCTTTCATTTTTATTCCTGGTTGAACCAGAACTTACCGCGGCAATCGAGAGATCTACTATTATTGAGTGCGATCGAACTACCAAAGTGGACGAGATGCATAACAATTTTGACGTAGTATGATTTCAAATTCCAATAAATAGTGAGCATAATTAGTCAACGAGTGCATCAAGATATTACCAAGGGAGTCGTGTAAAGATATGTCGGTACAAAAAGAACGGATAGGTAATGAACTCATGTGACTGCAAAGGCCGCGAAAGTTGTGTGAGGATTTGTCTTTGAAAGGCTGACGGGTATGACTGAGAACATCGCATCTTTTTAATAAACAGCTCTAACCGAAACCCGACTTAAACAAACTCTGATGCAAATCAGTTTGCTCCTTAGAGTTACCAATGAGGGACATTTTGACTGAGGAAATAAAGTTTCTCGTAAGTTTGCGTTCGTTATAAAGCCTTTTAAAGTTTGCCCACGACTCGAGAAAAATAATTTCGTTGCAACCTTTGTTTGCATCCCACGGAGAAACTGACTCATTTTCGCGAAGGACTTTTGAGTTTTTCTTCGAACCGAGGAAACATGCATATCAATTTAAAATCCACTTCTTGAACTAAAAACAATCTAGCGCAGTTTTTTTACAAAAGTTGGGAAAAGGACGGTAAAAAAATAAAAAGTTAATGAAGAATGACAAGGCAACAGGACCAGGATAAGAAAGCCGAAAAAAGTAATTCCAAATGCAGCCCGCCCTCTTGAGCGCCAGTTGAGTTCCGAGATAGCTAAGACGGTTGAACAGTGAAAAATTAGACAAGGTAGGTCAGTGATTCGATTGTATCTCGGCATATTCATTTGTTTGGACAACTTTGTTCATTTCATGCAGACTTGCGTCGGATCATCCCATCCAAATAACGAGCTATCGGATTAGACTTAAACTATAATTACCGACAGCATACTGTAGTCGGCCAATTAGCTCAAGATTATTTTGCGAGCTTCCTCGTGCCACTACTATGTGCTTGCGCGGTCTGTATATGATAACGCGCGAACATATCTCTTCGAGCAAAAGAATTTTTAGACTAAAGGAACATGGGTAAACTTTCGGAAGCGTAAGTATATTTTGCAGACAGTAGGAGCTGATGACTGACTGAAGGATTGCCAAGCGCACTGTTTATACGGAGTCCGTGCGGTCAGTCTTCAGGCTGCCATCTGGATGGTGAGAGGTCTATTCGGTAGTAAAGTAAGCCAGCATTTGGCCGGCAGAATTCCTAGCCCTCACGGTCCTCAAAAATCACCTGAGTGCATGTGAAGTCAAAGTTTTAGCGTGCCCTCGTAATCTGAATGTTATTTAAAAATTGACTGCCCCACCTCCCCGCAGCCTTGTGCCCCATTAATTGTGTTATTTATTTATACTCTGTCTGGTCCTTGTAACTGGAGGTGCAATTACCACAGATGGGGCGATCGACGCACGAGGACTGGTCGCCCCGATTTTATGAATTGCCACTCCACATGACCGCCGGATATAACCACGGCCGAATATTAACGAGCACGACTGAATACCAGTCTGGGTTAGTAAGCGCCTAGGAGCACATATTTTCCATCAAAGACAAGTTAATGTACAAAGACAGTGGTGTAGATATTTAACGGTTTTCCGTATTGATAGCACAGGTACTAGCCAAAAAGTTAGACATTGTTTCGCCGATACTTTGCCGCTGTATGGCACAGCTATGAGGGATTCGACTCATCAGCGTTCCCTCTGTGTTTTCTGTTAGGTACTCCAGTTTCGAAATCGTGGCTTCTTTTTTGCTCTCAGAATGTAGTGCTTGGCGTAGAGTATACATATGTTTAATGATTTTCCGCACTGACGGTACAGATACTACCGGCTGTCCTCTGGCAGTTTATGATTATTACGCGGTTATTTCGTGTAGCTTATGGATTTTGGCTTAAATATTCATGCATATTGTCAAGCTGAGCCCGCGAAACTTAGTTCCGATTAATTTGCCACAAGCTGGTGATTAATTTTTTCTGAGTAAATTGAAGAAAGTGCAGAGGGGGAGAGAGAGGGTGGTCTTGTACAGAGACAAGGCAAGACTTTGATGGGCGGGATCAAAGCTGAGCAATGCAGGATTCTCAGGCTAGGAAAAATTACTCGAAGGTCTAAACCCTTGCCGTGTGCTTAAATCACCAGCGTACCTATGGATCCGCATTGACCTTGTGGAGCAGCTGCACATTATCCACAGAAAAGCAGCGGCATCAGGAATAAAATCCACGCGTACACGGACAGTTCGACCGTCGCGGCGGAGATGTCAACCGTATGCTCGCAGTGGGCTGAGAGCAAGCCCGGCGACT